>JAJOOR010007418.1:0-57942 GCA_036250505.1 Solanum acaule | reverse complement strand
CACAGACAAGTTTTACGAAAATGGTCATAACTCCCTCATCCTAACTTGGAATGAGGTGAAACCAAGTGCGTTGGAAAGCTAACTCAAAGAGCTTTAATTTAATAGGTTGTGGCCCTTCCAGTTCCTTGTGTGCTAAGAGATATGGCCCTTTAAAGTTGATCCTCCAAATCGCATTTTTTGCGATTTTCGAATTTTGATACCATTTCTATAAAAATCGGATTAGACCCATCCCCCACTCAATTTGACCCCATGAATAAGAATATGAAGTCGAATTTCTAAAATCATGCACAGATTTTGAGATATATGGAAATTACATTTTTAGGTATTTTCGAAGCACATTTTCGGGCATTTTTGGGGTCGTTTCAGCGAGTTTATATTTTGCAACTCAATATATTGCTATGAATTTTGATGTTATTCCTGAGCAAGTTAGTGAATCATTCAGTGTTTCTACACCTATTGGTGAGTCTATTCTAGCCGAGAGAGTGTATCGTGATTGTCCCGTTTCCGTTAATCACAAGAGTACCATGGCTGATTTAATTGAGTTAGACATGGTAGATTTTGATGTCATTCTTTGTATGGACTGGCTTCATGCTAGTTATGCCTCAGTTAATTGTAGAAATCGAGTAGTCAAGTTTCAGTTTTCAAATGAGCCAGTTTTAGAGTGGAAAAGAAGTTCAGCAGTGCCTAATAATCGTTTCATTTCGTACCTTAAGATAAGGAAGTTAGTTTCTAAGGGGTGTGCCTATCACTTAGTCCGAGTTAATGAGTCAAGTGTTGAGATACCTCATATTCAGTCAATTCCAGTAGTAAAAGAGTTTCCAGAAGTCTTTCCTGATGACCTACCTGGAGTACCTCCTGAAAGAGAAATAGGCTTCGGCATAGACATCATTCCAGATACTCGTCCTATATCTTTTCTGCCATACAAAATGGCACCAGCTGAGTTGAAAGAGCTTAAGGAGCAGTTGAAAGTGCATGAGAAGAATTACCCAACCCATGACTTAGAGTTGGTTGCTGTAATTTTTGCTTTGAAATAGCCATTATCTTTATGGTGTTAATGTGGAAGTGTTCACCGATCACAAGAGTTTTTAGTATGTATATGGTCAGAAAGAGCTTAACGTCAGACAGATAGAGTGGTTAGGGTTACTCAAAGATTAAGAAAGAGTTAGCAAAAAGATGTGCATAGACTTGCACGATTAGGAGTTCGATTAAGGGATCCCACAGAAAGAGGAGTGGTGGTGATGAATGGAACTGAATCATCATTAGTGTTAGAAGTAGAAGGAAATCACAATCAAGATCCTTTATTACTTGAGTTAAAGGGAAGTGTTCATAAGACAAAATGATGGCTTTTGAACAAGGGGGAGATAATGTTTTGAGGTATCAAGGTGGATTGTGCTTTTTGGGTGTTTAAACTGTATGTTTGATGTGACGCCCTTAGCTTAGTAAGAGTAATCTCATTCGAGGATGAATATTCCCAAAGGCGAGATATTGTAACATCTCGCAATTTGAAATAACTAGGAAGAAGCTTATAATTGGAAATAGACATTTTTGGAAAGAATTAAAATCTGGAAATTTGTTTAAGTTAGGAAAAGTTGAGTTTTGGTCAACTCCAAACGGCAATAATTCCTAGCTCAGGATGAGTTAGGTGTACTTCCAGATATGGTTGCAAAGCTCTTGGAAGGATCTTTCCAACGCCGCTGAATTTGCACAAATCTGAGTTTGTATGAGTGAGTTATGCCCTTTGGAAGTTGGGTTGTTGGAATAAGGAAAGTCCAATCCGGATTTTTAAAGGGTAGTTTGGTCTTTTCCTTAACCCTTTATTTAATTCGTTTTTGGGTAATTAATTAGGGGTATAAGCTGAATTAGATCAGTTTACACTTTTACCAAAAGAGTTAGGGTTTGGAGAGAAAAGAAAAGAAGAGGAGAAAGGAGAAGAGGAAGCAAGAACGTTCAGGATTCATTGATTTCTTGGAGCTTTGCTTGTGGATTTCGTCGGGGGGATCCCTACAGGGTATGTGAGATCCCATAGCGTTGGGTTAGTTCACCCACGCACCAAGCATGTTTAATTCAGCGTATTTTCGTCCTAAAAAGATTGAGAATTTGATGTTCTTGTTAGTTGTTCTTGAATTGATTTTGTTCTTAAACATAAGTTGGGATTAAGGAGTTTCTTGATGATTAAGTGTTGTTTCTTTAAGTTGTTAGGTTAGATTTTGTGTATATTATTTGGGTACATGAATGTAAAGTGAATTTGAGAAAAACAATTGAATTAAAACGATTTAGGATAAAAAAAATTAGATCAATAGCTCATCAGAATTTTGCCTGAAGGAAGGCTGGCACGACGCGCCCCCATAGCGCCAGGCAGGCTGGGGCGGCGCGCAAGAAGTGCGCTAAAATTAAGCCCCAGTAAGTTGGGGCTGGCGTGGCGTGCTCGGGATGTGCCAAAATCGTCGTTTTTCACCAGTTTTCGTCGTTTAGCCTCTTTAAGTCCTTCTAAAGTGTATTAACACTTCCTATTGATTCTAACTACTCTAAATGACTTCTAAATATCTAGAAATCATCCAAAAACATGAATCATAACCTTGAATCCATAAATTCAAATTCAAGGAAAGTTAACAGCCAAGTTTAGGAAGTTCTTCGAGTCCAAGAAGTCTTTTACAAATGCTTTTAACTTTGTTTTAAGACTTACAGTTCAAGTTGAGTAAAGAGTAAAGAGTAAAGATTGAAGTTCATTTCTTCAAAAGTATATGGGGACTAAGTATTCCCAAAGAGATTTAAAATGTTTTCACATTTAAATAAGAACGGAAACTAATATTTTCAAAGAGCCTACGGGCAAGTTTTCAGAAAAGAGAAATAGCTTTCTAAATGAAGCAAGAAGGATGAAATAGCTTTCAGTTTTAGTATTAGTTCATTAGGATGTCGTGGGCTTGTCCTGACATCCATCTTAGTTGTTTAGAGGTTTCATAGATAGTCAGATAGTCAGACAGTCAGTTTGTGAATTCAGTTGTCTTTACTTTTCATTTCATATGTTAATACTTGAGTTGCCATTTTGGCCAAGTTGAATGTTGACTATTAAACATTCTAAGTTATTTCATTAGTTAAGTTGAGTAGTGTGCTATTGATCGTTATAAATATGCACATAGTCTTTCGCTGAGTTAGTAAGCCAGGCAAAGGGTTCACTTGAGGCCAGCAATGGTCTTCGAGTGCCGGCAACGTCAAGGGTGTAGGCTCGGGGTGTGACAGGATGAAAGGAAAAAGGGCGTATCGCTGAATCACGCGGTGATCCTTATCTGGCTCTCCTAAAATTACAGTGTTGGACTTAGAAGAGGTGAACAATGAAGGCGAGATGAAGGAAAATTGGCGAGTCGCCGAACGGTCGGCGAAACCCGACTTACCTCGCCGATTGATCCCAAACAGCCACACATCATACTTGTATAAATTGATTTTTGGAAGAGAGAGAATGCATTTAGAAACATGAGGAACAAAAGATTGAGAGCAAAAACACTACCATTGTGGATTTCAAGTGATTTTAGCAAGGTTTCCTATTTGAATTTTTTAATAAAGAAGATTTTAGTGAATTTTAACTTTTGAATTTCATTTACTCAGCTATGGAAAACATGGCAGGTATTGAATTTCATCGTTTCACTATGATTGGCTAAAACTCTAACCTTGGGGGTTTGACAATGTGACTGATTGTTGAATTTTACTAAATGGGTGTTATCGATTAGTGATTTTTGGTGTTAATCTGAAGAAGGTCTAAATTATGATGATGGTTTAACTTCTATATTGCATATTTAGTATGATGAAAACATCAAGAAGATGTTGACCCAAATGGAGCTATTACAAAAGCATATGATAGAGAATGTGGGAAAGCCCAAGGGGACATGTAGAGTGTTTAGAGTTGAGGAGGGTTCTTTATCAGGTTTTTCAAAGTCGAGGGAGAATCAAGATTGGAACTCCAAGAGATATGAGGAGGGTTTCCACCCACACTATTTACAGTGAGGTGGGAATCAAGGTTGGAACTATCATAAGGGGAAAGATCAAAGAAGATACTATCAAGATTGGGCTAAGCAAACTGATTATTGGAAAAGGGAGGATGACCATGACAAGAACCACACTTACTCGAGTGAGAGTTCAAAATCAAAAGGGAGTGCAAGTAGTCCCCGGGTGAATGATTTGTTGTCACGCGTCCTTGATAAAGTTGAATGTTCGGATGATTTGCTAAAAGAGATGAAATTTGACTTTTCATCATTGAACAATAAAGTGAACTCTCACACATATGCAATCAAGATACTTGAAGGGCAGTTAAGTGTACTTTCAGCACAATTGAAACCAAAAATGACAATGGCAGATGATGATAGAGGGTTGGTTGTGGTTACTCGTAGTGGAAAGGTATCAATAGGTAATGTGATGGGCAATGAAAAAGCTCAAAGGCATGAAGAATACAAAGGTATGGAGGAAGAAGATACACCTATCCATCAAAGCATTTCCAAAGGGCCACAAAAAGATGTCGAGAAACACAATCCAATCCCAAAAGTTATGCAACCTTTACCCAAAATATCTCCTCCATTTCCCCAACGTCTCAAGAAGAAGAATGAGGATGAGAAGTTCAAGATGTTTTTATCGGTGTTCAAGACATTATCAATTAATCTTCCTCTAGTGGAAGCATTGTTGGAAATGTCGGGTTATGCCAAGTTTATGAAGGAGTTAGTCACAAAGAAGAGGAGCTTGGGAAGTCCATTCTTGGCAACCGGGTGAGCGTTAGTGGATGTTGAAAGTGGAGAGCTGAAATTTTGAGTGAACGAAGATGAATTAACCTTTAATGTTTGTAAGTCAATGAAACACCCAAGGGATATTCACGTGGTCTACACTGTTGATGTTATTGATGAGGCGATGGCTAGTGTGTGCCATTTGATGTGTATGAGTGAACCACTTGAATCTATGCTTACTAACTATGATGAATTCGAAATTCAAGGCTATGAAAAGGTAGCACCCTCTCTTTTAGTCTTGGGGGTATTCAAAGACTCCATTGAAGTTGGACATTGATCTAAAAAATTGAGAAAGTTCTCCTGCAAAGCCATCAATAGAAGAACCACCAAATTTGGAGTTGAAAGTGCTTCCCTCCCATCTCTAATATGCTTTCTTGGGGTCAAATAACACCTCACCGGTGATCATCGCAGCTGACTTGCTTGAATGGCAGGTAAAATTGCTCCTTGAGGTGTTGAGAAGGCATATAAAAGTTATAGGTTGGACTACCGCAGACATAGTGGGCATTACTCCCGATATTTGCACTCACAAAATTCAGCTTGATAGTGATTGTAAGCCGAGTGTTGAACATCAGCGGAGATTAAATACACCGATGCAAGAGGTGGTGAAAAAGGAGATAATATAGTGGTTAGATGCTGGTGTGAACTACCCTATTGTGGATAGAAAATGGTTAAGTCTGGTACAATGTGTACCGAAAAAATGAGGCATCAGAGTAGTCCCAAATGAAAAGAGGGAGCTTGTATCTATGAGACCGATGACCGGGTGGAGAGTATGCATGGATTAACAGAAGTTAAATTCGTGGACTGAAAAGGATCACTTTCCCATGCCCTTCATGGATCAAATGCTTGATTGACTCTCCGATAGATGGTGGTATTGCTTTCTGGATGGGTATTTCGGTTATAACCAAATCTCCATTGCTCTGGAAGACCAAGAGAAAACCAACTTCACCTGCCCATATGGTACTTTTTCCTTCAGACGGATGACATTCGGGTTATGTAATGCCCTAGCCATATTTCAACGTTGCATGTTATCTATTTTTGCTGACATAGTGGAGGATTCAATGGAGGTATTCCTTGATGACTTCTTGGTTGTGGGTGACACTTTTGAAGCATGTTTAGCACACTTAGGACTAGTTCTGCAAAGATGTGTGGAGACAAATCTGGTCCTAAATTGGGAAAAATGCCACTTCATGGTTAAGGAAGGTATAGTTCATGATCACAAAGTGTCGAAAAAGGGGATGGAGATTGATAAAGCAAAGATTGAAGTGATTGAAAAGTTACCACCACCAATTTCGGTGAAGAGTGTTCGTAGTTTCTTGGGACATGCCGGTTTTTACCAGAGGTTCATCAAAGACTTCTCAAAGATTGCACATCCTTTATGCAAACTCTTGGAGAAGGAGGTGAAATTCCACTTTGATGATGCTTGCATGGTGGCTTTCAAGTGCTTGAAAGAAAAATTGGTCTCCACCCCAATTATCATTAGTCCCGATTGGTCAGAATCCTTCGAAGTAATGTGTGATGCAAGCGGCACGACATTAGGTGTTGTATTGGGGCAAAAATGCAACAAACTATTTTACCCCATTTACTACGCAAGAAAAACTCTAAACAGTGCTCAATGTAACTATACAGTTACAGAACAAGAGTTACTTGCGGTAGTTTATGGGTTTGAGAAGTTTCGGGCATACTTGCTAGGTACTAAAGTGGTTTTTCACACTGATCATGTTGCACTGCATTATTTGATGTCAAGGAAGGATGCCAAGTGAAGATTGATAAGATGTGTGCTACTATTGCAAGAGTTCGACTTTGAGGTCAAAGATAGGAAAGGTTATGAAAATCATGTGGCTGACCACTTATCAAGATTGGAAGGCAAGGAAAATGATGAGCTGGAGATCGACATAAATGATTCTTTTCCCGATGAACATGTATTCACAATATATCTCAAACAACCTTGTGTGTATGCTGATTTTGCGAATTACGTAGTGTGTGGATTAATGGCGGACGAACTGAACTTCTACCAACAAAAGAAGTTCTTGTTCGATGTTAAGAAGTTCTTTTGGGATGAACCATATTTATTCAGAGATTGTGCAGACCATATCATTAGGAGATGTGTTTCGGAAGAAGAAGCCATCGAAATTCTCCATGCTTGTCATGCTTCACCGGTTGGGGGTCATCATGGTGGTGTACGTACATTTGCTAAAGTCCTTCATAGTGGCTACTACTGGTCGTCCATCTACAAAGATTCCCATGAGTTTGTTAAGAAGTGCACTCAATGTCAGAAGCAAGGTGGAGTGTCCAAAAGACACGAGTTACCTCTTACGCCCATTTTAGAAGTTGAGCTATTTGATGTTTGGGGAATAGATTTCATGGTCCCATTTGTGAGTTCGTTTGGTAATAAGTATATCTTGGTGGCCGTATATTATGTCTCTAAATGGGTGGAGGCTATTGCACTTCCAAACAATGAAGGGAAAAGTGTTGTTCAATTTCTGAAACGCTACATCTTTGCTAGATTTGGTACTCCTCGGGCTATTATTAGTGATGGGGGATCCCACTTTTTCAATAAGTGGTTCTTATCTGCATTGAGTAAGTATGGAGTGAAACACAAAGTAGCAACTCTGTATCATCCCCAAACGAGTGGCCAAGTTGAAGTGTCAAACCGGGAGATCAAAAGCATCTTGTCCAAGACAGTGAATGCTAACAAGACTGATTGGTCTCGAAAGCTTGATGACACTCTATGGGCGTATCATACAACATACAAAACACCAATCGGTATGTCTCCGTATCAGCTAGTTTTCGGTAAATCTTGCCATCTACTAGTTGAATTGGAACACAGAGCATTATGAGCATTGAAAGCTCTAAATCTGGACTGGACAAAGACTTCAAATGAGAGAGTAGAGCAGTTAATTGAGTTTGATGAATTTAGGTTCAAGGCTTACAAAATTTCAACCCTTTCCAAGGAAAAGATGAAGAAATGGCATGATTCTAAAATCCTTAAGAGAGAGTTCAGATTGGGAGACTGGGTGTTACTATATAACTCTCGACTTAGACTCTTTCCGGGAAAGCTCAAGTCCAAATGGTCAGGGCCATTTAGAGTGACACGAGTGTTCACAAATGATACCATCGAAGTTGAAGGTCAAGGACCTACATTCAATGTGAACACGCAATGTTGAAGTTATATTTTGGCGAGTGCCAAGAGATTACTCTGATTGAGGTGGTGTACTTGGAAGATTCTTGAGAGAATTTCCATGTCGTGCCACGATGTTAAATAAGGCGCTTCTTGGGAGGCAACCTAAGTGTTAGTGTTTTAAATAATGTGTGTTGATTTTACAGGTGCAAGATATTGTGCAAGGAGAAGATTTTATTGGTGGATCACCAAATCCGTTTGGTGAACACAACATAGTCCGCCTTTTGGACTTCAAAGATGGAGTTGAGATACTAGAACATTAGGCGGGAGACCTTCGTCACTCGGTGAATCACTGATGTGCTTAGGCGACCCGATTTTTCACACCCATCTACTGCAGCGCTGATAGCTAAACTCAATGATTATTTGGGGATGTTACAAGTCCATTATGTAAAGTGCCGACCTATTCGGCGACCTCCTTCATCTCCGCCGATTTTCCCCTTTCTGAGAGTGTCACACACTGGAACTAAAGGTGATATCTGGACCATTAGACAGACCGCCGAGGCATTCAGTGACTGTTTCATTTTCTCGCCAACTGGGCGCTTAGTGAATATTCCTCGTCACCTTGCTCTGCATGTTTACATACTAGAATTTTATCTTTATTTGTTAGTTTTTATTTTTTTATTTGTGGGAGTGTCCGTTCTCTACTCACATTGGGGGCAATGTTGAATGTTTTTGGTGGGAGTGTGTGCTTGGTCAGTGATAGTGAGTCCCTTTGTGTGCACCTCTTGTGTGTTTAATTGTTGTTGTTCTTGTGCAAATTTGATTATCTGTTATGATCAATACCGATTACTTGAATAGTGCTCTCAATCAAGCAAAAATAAATGTGCGGCTACGATGAGGCCAAATGAAGTTTCATAGATAATATGTGAACTTTTTGCATCTCATTGTGACTAGCCGATTATCTAATTGAGTCTCTTGTGATGAACATTACACACTAGCGAAAGTGTGGAGTCTTGATTGATATTGGTGCCAATGCCTTGTGTGAAGGGCTTACCGTGAATCATGTTTAATGACACCTAGAATTTTCCCTGTTGGTCCGGTTGACTAAGTGATGCAAGCTCTTGAAATGATCTTAGTCAACAATTTCAAAGAGTGAAACAATTTGACATTATACCTCTTTTGTGGCCTACCATGTGACTGTGTGAACTTTTCTTGAACACTCTGTGAGCCTTAACCTTTTTCTTGGAAGAAACTTGATGCAAATGAGACCCCTCTTTATCCCTTTACCAATAATCCTCATAAAGTGTTGTTCTTTTTACTAGCCAACTTAGGCCAAAAGCATAGGTTGGGGTTGTGGCAAAAAGAGAAGGTAAATCAAGAGGTGAAAAGAAGTCCCCATTGACCCATGGTTTTGAGAAAGATGGAACCCCTCCATACAAAAAAAAAAAAAAAAAAAAAAGAATGAAAAAAGTTGTGGAATAAAATTGTGAAAGTGCAAAAGAAATGGGGTGTCCGGTGTTTCATGGAAAGTGAATAATGGGGTGAATTTTGTTCATGAATGAGAATGATGAAGAAAATAAAAGGAAGTGTTGATTCATAACACATTTCATGAGGATAATAGCAACTGAGCCTAAATGACCATACCTTTACACTCAGCCTCGTTACAAGCCTTCAAAAGACCTTTCTGATCTTGAGTGACCTGAAACAAATGTTGGTTGGAAAATAAGGGCAAACCTATAGGTGGAGTCATGCATGTGTTCATCTTTGTGAGTGTGAGGATTGTTTGTGATTCTGAAGCTATAAATTGTTGAATAATTGTGTGTGAATATGCAATCATCTTTGTGTGAGGACATTTGAGTACCTTTGTTGAGCTTGAACTTGCATTTGAAGCAAGTATGTGAGCTTGAGAATCTTTGATAATGGTGAGTCGCAACTTGAGTCTTTGAGCGCATAATTGATCCTTGCATGAGTAAGTTAAGTCTTGTTGTGTGCATTCCTGATTGATTCTTGTGTAGCACTATTTGAGACATCCTTTTTGAACTGTTGAACTTTAGTTTTACTTGAGGACAAGCAAAAGTTTAAGTTGGGGCTGTTGATGAGTCCTAGAATTGGACTCATTTAGGGCTCTATTTATAATAATTTAGTGTCCTCAAATGCTTATTTCGTGCCAACAACTTATGTAGAACTCTTGATCTTCAGATATATGGATTGAGGAACAAAGCTAGGACAGAAATGGGCAATAGAGATAACACAGGCGAAAAGGAGAAGGGAAAAACAAGCCGAATGATCGCCGACGACTTGCCAAGTTTCCACTTTATAGCCTAAAGTTACAGAACTTGAGGCTGGATGAGGGTTAACTTTAGCGAGCAGCAGCTCCACTCGGCATGACGCCGATCGTATCGGCAATAGATGACCAGGTCACCAAAAGTACTAATGGAGACCCAGATAAGTGTGATGGGCGAGATGAAAGGAAAAAGGGCACATCGCGGAATCACTCGGCGATCCCGATCTGGCTCGCCTAAAATTACAGTGTTGGACTTAAAAGAGGTGAATAATGAAGGTGAGACGAAGCAAAATCGGTGAGTCGCCGAACGGTCGGTGAAGCCCGACTTACCTCGCCAATTGATCCCAAATATCCACACATCAGACTTGCATAAATTGACTTCTGGAAGAGAGAGAAGGCATTCAGAAACGTGAGGAACAAAAGATTGAGAGCAAAAACACTACTATTGTGGATTTCAAGTGATTTTAGCAAGGTTTCCTATTTGAATTATTTAATAGAGATGATTTTAGTGAATCTTATCTTTTGAATTTAATTTACTCAGCTATGGAAAACATGGAAGGTATTGAATTTCGTCTTTTCACTATGATTGGCTAAAACCCTAACCTTGGGGGTTTGACAATGTGACTGATTGTTGAATTTTACTAAATGGGTGTTATCGATTAGTGATTTTTGGTGTTAATCTCAAGCGGGTCTAAATTATTATGGTGGTTTAACTTCCATATTGCATATTTAGTGTGATCGATTTCAGAGTTTTGTGCTTGCTCGAGAGAGAAGTACAGAACCAACGTAGTAATTTGGCATCCTTAGTAGTAGGTCTTGAAGATTTCAGCTTGAGAAAGTGAAATCCAATAGATAGCCTTTGTATCCATCTTGAGAGAGTGGATTTGATAAGAACATGGGCTGGTCATATCATAGGTCGTGCTGAGGTTCGAGAGAACTCAACACAAATAAGGTAATTGTTTGAAAGAAAGTTGCCTTACTTATAGTCCACTTTACATGCGGCAAATTAGCATTATCGGTGATGAGATACACCCATTAAGTTGAATTTGACAATTGGTTAGTCAATCCCCCAAGTGTTTTCTAGTTATCTGATTGTTTCTTGTTGATAATTTGAAGTGGGTTGGTAACAACATCCTGAAATTTAACTGTGAAACTCTCAAGTGTTGTGTTGCTCCACTGCAAAGGTTATTGTCATACTTTCATATTTGAATTCAAAGAAAGCTACTCTATGTGGGATTGACCCCAACTCAGTTGGTTGGGTTATATACTGACTAATGATCGTCGACACTTAGAATTGGAAGAAGTGTCTTTTAAACGTTAATCAGTTATTTATATGGTTTTCATGTAGATGCGTTTACCGACCACAAGAGCTTAAAGTATGTGTTTACTCAAGAGGACTTGAATCTTCACCAAAGGAGATGGCTTGAGTTATTGAAATATTACAACATGAGTATCATTTATAATCGCGTAAGGTGAATGTGGTGGCGGATGCTCTGTCACACCCCGAGAGCACCCCCTAGATATGACCGGCGTACTTGACCCCGAAGGGGTCTCATACAAACCTCTTAGCATTCATAACATTCGATACATAGAAAAGACTTATTTAAATCCAACCAAACCAAAATACTCATTAAAAATCTTTTGAAAGACACAGTGGAGTCTAAGTCTCACATGGCCATCTAAACAATGACATGAAGACTAAAGTAGGGTCACGGCCCTTTACAATCGAAAAGACTAAAATTGTCTATTACATGAAATAAAAGAAACTTCTAAACACTTGTCCTCGATCTATGAGTACATACCACTTGATCTTGGAAGAATAGTTATCCAAGCACTTCAATTTAGATAGAAGCAATCACTTGTCGGAACCTACACTTGTAGTAAAAACATGAAGAAGAATGGGTTAGCACAATTAAGTACTAATATTGATGACCATGCAAAAATCATGCTTTAAACGAACATTTTTCTTTGGAAGTCATGCATATGCATGTGCAGGATTTCAAGCAGCCCCCAAAGAATCTCACACCACTGAAATGGGTCTATGGTATCCTCACTCATCTCACTTTGATTTAATTGGCTATTCAAATCCTAATTTTGTAGGTGACAAAAATGATCGGAAAAGTACTAGTGGAACATGTCAAATTTTAGGACAATACCTAATTTCTTGGCATAGCAAAAAACAGACCTCTGTTGCTCTATCTACAACAGAATCATAATATTAAGCCGTGGGAAGCTGTGGTACCCAATAATTATGGATGATACATCAATTACTTGATTATGACTTGTCTTTCGAAGCAGTTCCTATTTTTTGTGATAATACAAGTGCTATTAGTCTTTTTAATATATTGTGCATCATTCCAGGGCTAAGCATATTTATATTAAGCATCATTTTATTCGAGATCATGTTGAAAATGGTGATTTTTCGTTGGAATTTATTGATTCTTAAAATCAATTAGCAGATATTTTCACAAAACCTTTACTTGAAGAGAGATTTTGTTTCCTTCGAAATCGCCTCGGTATTACTGCTTTTGCTTCATAATTTTATTGCCATAAATTGCCTTTTACGGTTAATTGTTTTTTTTGTTTACTTAATTGTTTTTCCTTATTCATTGTGTTACTAATCAATTTCTTTCCTTGTTCAATGTGTCCATCATTACCTTCCGGCTTTTTATTTCTTCCAAAATCGTCCTTTCCTTTCTATCTTTTCACCTCTGACCGTCTTGACTTTTCCACTTCCCCTCAAAAACCCTTCGTCTCCTCTCTCTCTCTTCTACTTAGTCTTCGTCTTCTCTTCCCTTCTCCTTCTCACTATGCCTAAGACTCACTCCATGGCCTCTCTAAAAAGCTCTGATCATCTTTCTGTAAATTCCCCAGATGTTCTTTCTTTATCTTTCGACTCATCTAGTGATTCTCTTGCATCCCCTTCTCCGTCGACCAAGCAAAAAATGCATCTGTAAAGAAGAAGGGTCAGAAGAAACCCAAACCAAGCACTTCTGGGATTCTCTCTCCAATGGACATGCATCGATTCAGGGGTATGGAACAAAAGAACATGTATGAAAAATTTAAGTCTCGCCCTATAGTTCCTGGCAGGGTGGTAAATCTCAGTCAAATGTGAGACTCAAATTGTCCAGTAAGTTCATTTCTTAAGGCTAAAAAGCTCTCTTTATTTTTTACCCTTTGTGGACTTGAACTATTTGAGGATGATGTTCGTTTATTCTATGCCAATCTTCGTATATCTAGCGACAGCGGTGAGTTGGAAACCCTTGTGTTGGGTACTCGTCTTATTATAAATGAATCACTATTTGAAGATGTGTTTGGCACCAATTTTTTTGGTGTGATTCCATACATGAATGGTCCGTGGCCTGAGGATTTTGAAGTAACTCTTGAAGGTGCTAAGACCGCTGTGGCTGAACCTGACGCAAACCTGTCTGATTTTGGTCCTCTTTCTCTATGTTTTGAACATCGTATTTTAGCACACATTATTGCTACTACTCTCTTACCCATGAAAGGTTCGCTCAGTAACATCTCTAACAGGGATGTGTTTGTGCTTTACTGCCTGCTTAAGAAATATCGAATCAATTGGGCTGCATGGTTTAATGAGTACATGTGGAAAAGTTCTGAGGAATCTAATCCTTCTGCCATATGGTCTGCTCATCTCCCGAATCTAAGTGGACAGACTAGTGGACCTCTCCATGTTTAAACCCATTGATTAATGCAACTTATGATTCTCGCACTTTCTCAAGCATGGGATATGTAGAGGTAGGTAACAGGTGGGTTAATAAGGACTCTGTTCAAGAAAGGGCTGATACTGCGAAGCCAACTAAGATATCTGTAGAGTCGGTTGCTCTCCTACTTCAGGAGTCTGATGAACTCAAAACTCGCATCCTTGCTGTGGAATGTGGACTGGAAACACTCTATGATGTCGTAGAGAAGGTATTCCAGCTTCAGAAAGACACCAGTAGAGATATAGGTAAGCTCCAGATTTTTATGATTGGGATTAAGTAGGAGGTATCTCAACTGTCAATAAGCTAATCAGGCAAGTCGATTCTCTCAAGAATGGAGTCGTCTCTTCCAACAATGAGCTTGCAATCTCTGTTCAAAACTCCTACTCTAGTTTATCCAAGAATGTGCAAAGCTCCTACAACTCGTTTGGTGACAAGGTTATCAATACCATGAAGTACTTCTGGGGTAAAAATCGTTAGTTTTGTGTTTTTCTTGCAACTTTTGAACAATTTCTTACAGGGGTATGTCCCTATCTCTTTTGGACTGTACTATGAGGGCTCTCTGCCTTCCTACTCTGCCTTTCCTTTAGTTCTATATATACGCTTTCTATTTTGTGCTCTCTTGCTCTTTCTTTTTGATTATGCCAAAGGGGGAGAATGGTTCTCACCGTTACAGGAGAAATCAAAGTCAGGGGGAGCATCAACATATCTGGGAAGTCTTATTATCTCTTTAAAATTATTAAGTCAATTGTCATTATCAAAAAAAGGGATTGTTAGCCCCATGTGATCAGGAAGTTTTAATAATGTAAACACGTAACTGACTTACTGTCTATTGCAGGAAAAGAAAGAGAACTAAGTCAAAGCACAAAATGCCTAAGGAAAGGAAACTGCTTAAAGAGTCAAGCACACAAGAAAGGAAAGGGAATATCTGTTTAAATCAATCAAGACAAGCCTGCACATATCAAAGGACATATACAAGGAAACAAGAACATTGAAAGAAGAAGACATTCACTCAATCAATATAGGAGTACAATACGCATCTATCAAAGGATATAATTAAGGAAACAAGATCAGCCATAATCAGTCTCTAAGGAAGAAGTCAGCATCAAAGAAGGAAGTCAAGATGATAAAGATCAAGACAAGAATCAAGAGATCTTCATACAAGAAAGGACTCGATTTGCTCATGCACATATCTGATATGTACATGACTCAGCAAATCAATTAGGTGTAATATTTTTGTGGTGATTTCTTTTTTCTTATGGATATTTTTTTAGTCTTAATATCTGATAATTTTCTTGAGCGTTTTTAGTGATAATATATTGCATGAGTAACGAGTATCATATGCAGTCATTAACCTGGTGGAAAACAATAACAAAATTTATAGGTAGAAATTTCAAGTATTTTTCTTTTGAGTATTTTTTGTGATTTATTTATCAGGATTTTAGTTGCTTAATTGATTTTCGTTTGTTAAATTATTGAATTTGATAAAAATATACAATGTGTTTGTAGGATCATCATCCCTATTATATGTAAGTGGATTGTATTTGCAATAATGAAAAGTTATCACACAAGATAATTTTCATAATATACATCTGATGTTGTATCATGTATGATGAGAAGCAAAACTATAGAATTATATGGGGTATTGATTCTTATAATCTTGAAGAATATATTAATTAGTTATAGTTTATTGTGATTATTGGGATAAGTCATATAAAAAATCATTTTATGTTTTATATTATTATAATGAGAAAACAAAGTGTTGAAATCAACCAAGAGTCTTTTTCTGCCTCTATTCTTAAAATAGCCTTCAATAACATCTACTTTTATTAGGGTTGCTTATTGATATGTTCAATCCAACTTTATATATTAGTTGTTTGATTTATGAGCTATCGATTTGTAAACATGATAAATCGATAATGAATTATCATTGTCTTCATAAGTATGAAGCAATGTGAATTAAAAGGCTTTATTCATAGAATATAATATGTGGTTTGTATTTTGACCATTTTGGAGATCTTACATTATATCAAGGTCAAGTTTATGACTCTTGTGTTGTCATACAATTAACTACTTTGTTGTCAACCCATTTGGATTATAAAATTTAGAGCTAGTGTGTAATTTTAGTGAATGGATATACATATTATTTTTGTTACTATGATAAAATTTCAGTCTTATGATTTTACGTTTTTGGTATTTGTTCGTATGTTCATGTATTTGAAAATTTCGTTAGAGACATTTATATGAATTTATTAATTTTTAATCCAACAATTCATCGACATATTTAGACCATTAGAGACTATACTGTCATAATTGACTTCACACATTTTTTGTTTCATGAAAAATGTCATGTCCCACTTTTATGTAATTTATTTAATGAATAAAATACAAATATAAAATATATATTGTTAATTTTAAAATTTGCTATTTCATAACTTAATTTTTTAAATATATCAAAGTTCTATAATAGTGTTAAGGAACAAACGTGCAACGCACGTTCCCATGGACTAGTATTATTAAAAGTGGGGAGCCCCAAAGTTGAAAGTTCTATTACGGAAATGCCTCTCAGAAGTTGAAAAAGTTATTAATTCATAATTAAATATATTAGTCAACATTAATATGAAAAAAATAGAGAATTAAAAAGTTATGCTATTGAAAATTAAATACACGATTAAAGAAGAGTTTAGAGGGAGAAAAAAAGAGAAAAAGTGACGAGGCACTTGTGTAGTAGAAAATGATTTATCTGATTGAAGTTTCATTTCTTACCCATTATATACATTTAGTGCATATAAAGTTAGGATATAAAGAGAATTTACTTTGATGAAAATGGTGGCTTGTCAAATTCAAAAAAGTTGGTTTAAACTTGGGTATATGAACTTTTCAATAAATATTTTTTGTCTTTGTTACTAGTCCAAATATTATCTATTTAGTTTCTTCTTTCATATATATGAGCATAGTTCTTTTCCTTTTTATTTTTACTTCTTTGCTTACATGATATCACAAGATTGTGTCCTCTAGAATTAATTATGATGTGATGTTAATTCCTTTCGATGTTTTACCTTCACTTTCGATGCCTTATATTATATAAATGCTTTTAAGATGCTAGAAGTATAGTATTATTAAAAGTTGGAAGCTCCAAAGTGTAAAATTGAATTACCTTTTTACCCCTGCACTACATAAAAGTATTATTAAACATATAATATTATAATACTAAATAGTAAATACCCTTCTCCTCTGAGGCCAATTACATCCACTTTTTGGAGATCCTCACCTTTGAGTACGACAAAATTGCACATTAAAAATGATTAAAAAAAAACAAGCTTAAAGAGGAAAAAAAAAATGTAGGCCATAAGAGGGAAGCAATTGCATTGATAAATCAATATTTTCTCATAAATAAGATACTACTTATTTATGACAAAATCAGAGACAAAAGAATTTATCAGCGGTGCTTGAGTTAGAGTTAAGCCAAGTGATTTCAGAGAAGAAATTTTAGTTTCCCATCATATTCATTTCTTCACACAACATAACATATACATAGTTCTTTCATTTAGTATAAAAAGATGAAAATACAATTGAAATGAAAGGTTTGTTAAATCAAAAATGGGGCAGCATATAATTGGCATATTGAATGCATTAAAATAAATCCTTTCAGAGTTGTTGTTATTGATTGTTGGTTTGGACTTTAGGTGTTCAACCCTATGTGTCCATCAAGATAGTGGAAACGTTCCTAAAGGGTAACTTGTGGGTACCCTGCATTCCCAGAGGCTTGATCCTATTTGCGGAGGATCAAGCATTTGACCTCCACGTTCGCGGATGGTCAATTAGTGGACCTCCACAATCGCAGGAGCGAGCCCTGCTGCGTTCGCGGAGGTTCAGTTCATTAAATCCTACATTCGCGGGTAGAAGTCCTCATTTGCATAAGACCCCAGACAAAATGTTCCAAACTTCGGGGTTTCATCCCCATTTCTCCATTTCTGAGTTTTGGGAGCTTTTGTGTGGCGATTTAAACAAGGGTTTTGAGAATAAATATTTGGGTAACGATTCATAATCTTAAATCTTCATTTAACCATTATTATTTATAATTACAAGTGTTCAAATCAAAGTTTTGAAATGATAAATCGGGTGTTTTCAAGAACTTGGATTTTTTTATGTAAAATAGTGATTGTGAACTGGTTTCAAATCCTTTTTAAAATTGTTTTTACTTATGAGTTCCAAATGTCTTGGATAATGTATTCAACTAATGATTTTCATATTCAAATCCTTTTATTGAAATTGGGTTTTTGAGTTGATTTGACCCTTTTTCTAAAGTGTATGATATGGTGTTATTATTTCATGAATATTATTGTAATTACTTGTAGGCTTGGATTGTGTGGCTTTGGATATCTTTTAGAAAGGAAAGGCTCAAGTCTCGGATTGACTTTTGATTGATTAAGGCAAGTGAACTTCTAAACCTTGTTAAACTTGTAGAATCTCATGTTTTCCTTCATTGTGTATGTTGGAGAGTAATGAGAATGAGATTACGGGTTCAATTACTCGACTTGATTGGTCTTAATGAATGAAAAAGGGGAATAAATGAAAAGGGCAACATGTTGATAGTTGTGTTTTGTGAATTGCCTTGATGAGGATCCTAATTTGTTCATTAATGAAGTGCTTTGATAGCATCATAGTGGAATTGAATTACTTGAGTTTATTGTCTCTTTCTTATGGTGTGAAATTGCTTATTTGCGTTGATTTTTGTACATTGTGATGAGACATGTGGTGATTATACTGATGGGAAATTGTTCCAACAAGTCACATTACACAAAGCCGATGGGAAATGGTTCGTGTAAGTAATATTGTGTCAATGGGAACTTGTTTCGTAGAGTGATTTTGTATCGATATAAAATGGTTCTGGAGAGTGATATTGGGGAAGGTTCTGGCAAAAGTTTGACTATTTGGATTTGATAAAACTTATAATTGTGATTGATCTACTCGATACTTTTGATTGATCTACTTTATACATGTGATTGAGATACTTGTGATTTATATACTTGATACTTGTGATTGATTAAATTGATACTTGTTGATTGTTGATTTCTATGTAGGTTGTAACTGAGGTGGTTCAGTTGGGATGAAAGGAGTACTAGTGTTCTATGTTAGTTACCTTGTTTATTATTGGTTGTTGCTTCTTGCGACTGTGTTGTTTCGTACTCACTCCTTGCTTATATACTTGGGTAGGTTCCAAGTCCGGACCTGTGTGATCATTCTTCTTCAGCTATCTTCGAAGCTTTTTAAGGATACATTAAGAGGTAGTTGCTTGTCATCCTAGCGAGCCCTCTTGTTTCTAATTTTATGCTTTGTTCTATTTGAGAAATAAAGAGATTGAGACTTGTATTTTTATTTTCAATTCTATTTTCATACTCTAGAGGATTTTACTCTTGACAACCAAATATTGGGGGTGCTTATCAAATTGGCTATGTTTTTCTCTTTTATGCTATAATTGTTTTATTTTCCACATTTTTTTCGTATTATTGGGTTTGAGGTAGACTTTTATAGGTGGGGTTAGACGAGTGTCATCACGTCCATTTTTGGGTCGTGACAAATTATATTAGAGCCAGGTTCATAGTCTTATGTGCTTACAAGCTAAATCTAAGTAGAGTCTCGAGGATCATTACATAGACGTGAGTACTTATCTTTGAGAGTCTATGGACACTGTTACAATATCATTCATTCTTTATCATCATGTGCAGTTACCTTTGCTAGTACTAAGGTGGCGCGTGATATTTTGGCAAATGCGAGGACCATAACATTGATTTCCAGTGGTATGAGGGGAGAGAGTTGTTGAGGCAGTTGTTGAGACCCCAAATAGGGGTAGGGCTAGGGCCCAAGCTAGAGCCCTTGCTCGTGGAGAAGCATCGGTTTGAGGTCCTGCCCATGGAGCGGCTCAAGCTAGAGGCCGAGCTAGAGAATTCTCTCTGAAGCCACAAGTTGAGGTTGTTGATGACTAGGTTCCTTCTCGTTTCAGGACACTTTGCTGAGGAATTTGGGTGTATTTGAGAGTTACTGTAACACCCTGCTATTTGAAAGAATTAGAATTAGAAAGAAACCATTTTTTTTTTGAAACAATCAAATTTGGAATTTTTGGGAAGTTATGCAAAGTATGAGTTTTGGGTCAACTTCAAACAATCATAACTCCCAGCACATGATGAGTTAGGTAGGCTACAAGATACCATACGAAAAGTCTTTGGATTATCTTTCCAAATCCACTGAGTTTGCTAGTTTTTGAGTTCATATGAGAGAGATATGCCCGTTAGAAGTTGGGTTGTCTAGATAAGGAAAGTCAATCGGATTTTAGAGGGTTATTTTTGTCTTTTCAATACCCAATTAATTTATTTCATTTTTAGGAATTTATTTGGGGTCTAAACTGAGTTAGTTCAGTTCACTCATTCCAAAATCATGCTAGGGCTTTGAGAGAAGAGAAAGAGGAGAAAAGGTCAAGATTTCGTCAAGATCATAAGATTTCATTGTGGATTTCGCCAAGGGTTGATCCCTAAAGAGGTATGTGAGACTTTCATAGTGTTGGGTTCATTCACCCACGCACCAATCATGTTTATTTCAGTGAAATTCATTCTAGAAGGTTGAAAGTTTGATGATCTTGAATTGTGTTCTTGAAATTGGCTTTTTTTTTTTAGATTTGATGGGATTGTTTAGTTCTTCATGAAATCATGTCAATTTTAGAGTTGTATATGAGTAGGTTCTCGTGTTCATGTACTGGCTATCTTAATCTTAAGAGGAATTGAGAAAAATAATCGAATTTAGGCAAATTGGGGTTAGAAAACGAAGAAGGAAAAAGTAGGACAAATCTGGGTACCAGGTCCCCATCGTGGACCTGTTCCTCAGAATTGAGAAAAATAATCGAATTTAGGCGAATTGGGGTTAGAAAACGAAGAAGGAAAAAGTAGGGCAAATCTGGGTACCAGGTCCCCATCGCGGACCTGTTCCTCAGGATTGGAACTTTTCTCTTCACGTCCCGGAGAGTTCTCAGACCCTTCTGCCTCAAAATTTATTTCGCAACCAATTATTAAAATGCATCTTAGCGTCGTGGACTTGCTTCCAGACAGTGATTTTCATTTCTCATGTTTAACTATCTAAAAACACTCCTAAATATCATTAGATCTTTCCTATCACTAATCACAACCTTGAATTCATAAATCAAATTCAAGGTATAGTTGAGAGTCAAGTCTTGAGGGTTTTTAGAGTCATTTTAAGAAGTCTTTTACAAATCTTCTAAACTTGTTTCATGACTTAAGCATTGCGATTGAGAAAGAGTAGAGTCGAGTTCATTTTCTTTAAAATGTTATATGGGGACTATGTATTCCCAAAGAGTAAATGTTTTCACATTTAAGATGAGAGGAAACACCGATTTTCAAATGAGTTTTGATGAGTAGTTTTGAGTTCCATCTCTTTTAAGAGATAAGTTTTTGATTAATAATCTCAAACCACAGAGAAGGAATTATGTTTTTAAACATATGGGCTGAGTATTTTGGGAGTAGTATTGAGCACCGATATTGGGACGAGTTCATAATAACTAAAGTCTCCATAAATCATGTAGCCAACGTGGGTAGAAACAGTCATACTTTTTAGATGGTTCCTTAATGCTTTTAGCATAGACTAGTGGATCCACTTAGTTGAGACGTTCTATGTCCCGACAAGTTATAGGACAGTTCTGGCAGCGTGGGCGAGACGTTGTATCATCATATAGCTCATAGTGATGGTTGTCGGTTAGAGAAACTCCCACAGAATTATATTACTTTATTATATACATAAATTGATGTATTTCTCCAATATATTGAGTTGCTACTTATTGTTAAATGCTTTATATAATCTGCATCTTTACTGTTATTTATTTCTACATTAAGTTGAGTATCCATGAGTTGAGTAAAGCTGAGGTAAGTGTTTCTTTCAGAATTCAGTTCAAGCTTATGTCATGTTTAGTTTTCCCCTCACATGCTCATACATTCAATGTACTGATGCCATTTGGCCTACATCGTTTTATGATGCAGATACAGGTAATCTGGATCAGCATCCAGCGCTTCGTTGATCCAGTTGAGCATCTCAGAGTTGTTTGGTGAGCCTTCTTGCTTTTCAGAGGATCCCTTTTGTTATTGCTTTATCATTTCAGCTTTGTTATTAGGATGATCGGGGGTCTTGTCCCGACGTCCATCTCAGTTATTAGAGTCTTCATAGACAACTAGTTATTGTTAGTTCACGAGTCTTTCATTTCAGTTGTTTTGCTTTGAGATTTGAGTTGACATTTTGGCTAGTGAATATTTCTTTATATATTCTAAGTTATTACATGAACTTATCTTTGTTCAGTAAAGTATTTCGCTGAGTAGTAAGCCAGACCAAGGGTTCTCTTAGGGCTAGCAATAGTTCTCGAGTGTCAGTCCCGCCCAGGGTGTAGGATCGGGCGTGACTTTTTTTCATAGGGCTGTGCAACACACACACCACAAGTTTCTTAGACGAGAGTTAGGGCAAAGACCCTATATCATCATCACAGTATGATTATGCATGATCAAGTGGGTCAGCCAGCAGTGGTTCCTACACCATTTGTTGGTGCATAGGTTGTTCCTGATGTAGTCTTGACAACAGATGATCATCATATACATGTGAAGTTCCAGAAGATGAGATGACCCCAGTTTCTGGGTGATAAGAGCAATGATGCTCAATATTTCTGTACTTTGTGCCATGAGATGCTAGAGGCCGTGGGTATGGTTGATGCACGTGGTGTTCGTTTTCTTTCACTCCAGCCTAGTTGACTAGCTAGATAGTAGTGGATGACTTATGTGAGGTCTAGACTAGTTGGATCTCCTACAGTAGAGAGGGATGCATTCTCTAGTGTTTTTTAGGATCGACTCATCGCTTGGAGCGTGAATGAGGAGATTTGATTGATATTACAAGACTTTAAATAGGGAAATTTTTCTATTACTGAGTATGAGTTCCATTTTTATGACTTATCTAGACAAGCTATGACTATTTTTCTAGATGAGGAAAAGAGAGTCCATAGATTCGTGATGCGACTGACTTACTCCTTTAGATCTTATGGGTTGAGAGAAATCGGAGTGGGGGCTTTCTTCCATTCAACCGCGAGCATCACCAATGAGGCAAAGTTTATGGTTAGAGAGAAGTTTGGAGACCCAATTCTTCTGAGGAATTTTAAGATGCCTCGTTAGGAAGAAGAGGTTTGCATAGAGATAGTAGTTCATCTCAACATCATGGGTTATCCATACATTTATGCTAGTAGCTGAGAGTAGTCAAATATCAAAAGGGTCATATGGTTTTGGTGAAGTTGGCAATGATAACTCATCTGGTTCACAGCAATAATCTTCCACTTTGAGATAAGTTATGGTTGTGTGGATTTGGTTAACTTGATCCAATAGAGCCCTTTGCTAACTCACTCAAGACCCAACTTACTTATTCAGCTATTCTTGCTAGTTGTTCAACGACTTCGACCAGAGGTCTAGTTAGAGGTCAGTCTGGTAGAGGCGACAATGCTTTAGGTAGTGGTGCTTTAACTCAGTAGAGTAACAGTCGGGGTACTACTTCGATTTGAGGTTGTCAAAAGGGAAAATGTTATGCATTTCTAGGGAGACCAAAGTCTGAGTTTTCTTATGTTGTAATTATAGGTATTGTCCTAGTTTGCCATCGACATGCATCTGTTTTGTTTGATGCAGGGTCAACTTTCTCGTATGTGTCTAACTATTTTTCTGCTGGATATAATATGATGTATGAAAGTATAGATGTGCCTATCTGTGTTTCTACACTAGTGAGTGGCTCCTTAGTAGTGGATCTACTGTATAAGTCTTATCTTGTTTCTCGGTTAGGTATGATACTTGGGTAGACTTGATCATTTTGGGATGGTAGACTTTGATATCTTCGTGGGTATATATTGTCTCTACCCGCATCATGTTATTCTTTAATTTTATGCTAAGACTATTACAATAGGTATTCCGGGTGTTCCGAGGGTTCAGTAGATGAGTGATAGTGGTTATTACCATTGAAAAGTTATCTCATTCATTCATGCTTAGTGGTTTGTTGATAGAGGGTATTTGTCTTATTTGACTTTTATTTGGTATACTAGTGTTGAGTCACTTTCCATGGATTATTTTCTTATGGTTCATGAGTTTTCAAATGTTTTCCTACTAATATTCTAGGTGTTCCTCCAGATAGAGACATTGATTTTTCAATTTACTTGGAGACGGGCACCAAGACCATCTTCATCTCTTCTTATCACATGGCTTTAGTAGAGTTGAAGGATATTAAGGATCAATTACAAGACTTGTTGAGTAAGGGGTTCATTCGCCCCAGTGTATCTTCATAGGGTGACCCTGTTTTGTTTCTAGGGAAGAAGGATGGAATTGTGAGACTATGTATTGACGAATGAAAGTTCAATAAAGAAACAGTAAAAAACAAGTATTATCTTCCTTATAATGATGACTCATTTGAGGTTAGCTAACTGTCTTTTCTGGATGAAGATTTGTGAGGAGAGTGGTGGCTTGATTGCTTTAATAGAGGCCCAGTCTTCCTTAGTTGAGCATATTTGTGAGTGCTAGTTTGGTGATGACAAGTCGTGTCTCATTCGAAACAAAGTGTCGAAAGGGGAAGACAAAGAGGTTGTCCTCAATCTGATGGTGTTTTGAGGATTGGAGGCAGGATTTGTATGCCCAAGGTGGGTGAGTTGATTAGATTGATTCTTGAAGAGGCTCATTGTTCTCAATTTTCTATTCACCCGAGAGCGGTGAAGATGTATCAAGATCTGAGTAACCATAACTAGTGGTGTGGCATGAAGAACGGATATTGCAGAATTTGTGGTTAGATGCTTGACTTGCAAACATGTCATGTTTGAGCACAAGTAGCCTAAAGGTTTATCTAGAGGATTCTTATTCCTATTTGGATGTTGAACAAATCACTATGGACTATTTTGTTGGTCTACCTACCACAATGGGTGGATATGACTCTATTTAAGTGGTCGTTGATAGGCTGACCAAGTTCACCCATTTCATCCTTGTTTGGATGAAGTATACGATGGAGAAGTTAGCCCAACTTTTCAACAGTCAAATAGTCTAACTTCATAAGGTGACTATGTAACACCCCGTATCCGAAAACAGTCCTTAGTGCAGATTTCCAGAAGTTGCAGGTGCAACTCATAATTGCCACCCACGAACCGTAGGGTGACCCACGACCTGTACTGTTGGTCCGTGGTTCACATCTGCAACACCCCCAGAACTCAGCGCAAAAATTCTGTCTAAGGGTCGACCCACAGCCGGACCGTAGGTCACGGTCCGTGTCCATGGATCAGACCCTCAGAAACCAGCTTCAGTCCCTATTGACGGTTGACCAGCACGGACCGTCAGTCAATCGACGGTCTGTCGGTCCCGTCTGTCGTGACCCCGACAACAGTTAATTCAGGGGTCTTTTGGTCTTTACCTTAGGTGTTGGACCCCTAAACTACATCATTTAACCCCTAAACTATGTATTTTTGATTAGTTTTAGCCTAGAAACATAACTAGAACATACTTAAGTCAAATCATTCATCATAACTTAGAAACTTAGAGCGTAAAAAGGATAAAAAGGTGACCAAATCCTAGTACAAGAACGCAACAAGGTTCCATCAGTTTCAGCCCCAAAATCGAAAGATTTCTCCTTAGAATTCGTCACCAAATATGTGGGATTTCACTAGTGGGTTCCTTTCGCCCATTAGGTCCCTAGATTTCAGTCAGATTCTTGATTCCTTATTATCAACTAGACCTAGGGTTTCTAGAATTATAGTAGATTATTATGAATTAGTTACTTAATGTTTCAAATCAGTTTATCATGGCTTTTAGCATGTTTTAGTATAGTTTCCTTCATAAATTTAGAACCCTAGCTATGTAGTTCTTTAGTTCATGAATTATACTTGCTAGGTCAACTATTTCAGATATTATCATACATACATGCCTCAGTTTCGAATGTGTCATTACTAGTACATTAATGTTGCATTCTCAGATTTTGCATGTTAGTATTTTGAGCTAACCATTACTACAGTGTTTCAATTATAAAGTGTTAATTACTTAATCAATTGGGAGAAGCATAATACCGAGTAGACTGGGTTCAGCATACCCGAATAGTCCCAGAACTACGTGCCCCATAGGTTGTAAGTTCCCTATGTGGGTATCATTTTAGTGATCACACCAGCATGCCTTTATATCTTTGGCCGAGTTTACTGGGTCCTCTCGATAGGGGGCATATATCGAACTCCACATTTAGCTCATGTGGTTTTATGTTGGTTATTAGTAGCTCCCTTACAGTTCAGTCAGACTCCAGTGCATTGAGCATGTTATTAGTATAGTCAGTATTCAGTCTCAGCAGCATATTAACAACTTGATCATTGCATTCAGTATTTCATGTTGAGTATTATCAGTTGTATTGTGCTTATCTCATGTCATTGTTCAGATGTTTGCTTTGATTCAGTTATGATTATTGTTCAGTTTTATTCTATCCTACATCCTCAGTACCTTTCAAGTACTGACGCATGCTCTGCGCTACATCTTTTCATGATGTAGGTTCAGGTCCTCAACAGTCAGATCATGCATATATCGGTTCTCGATGTTCAGTTCAGCAACATCAGTGGTGAGTCCTCATTCTTCAAGGGCTAGTGGCATGATCAATTTCTCACTTTTAGTCTTAGTTTCAGTTTTGCTAGATCTAGCTGGGGCATGTCCTAGCATTTCTAGTCAGTAGAGGCTTTATTTCAGACATAGTTAGTTTCAGCTTTAGTCGTAGAGTTTGACTTTTCAATTGTATTCAAACTATAAGTTTTTCTTATATTCCCCATCATTTCAGATTTTCATTTGATTTAGATTCCGCATAGTTCTATTGCTCAGTTTATATTTAGTATGTCTATGATTATACCAATAGGGTTAGCTTGGGGTCACTCGTGATCCTAGGTCCCGTTTCCACGTCTAGGGGGTAGCCTCGAGGTGTGACAAATTTGGTAACCGAGCATTTGGCTTAAGAGTCCTAGGATGTCTGAAAAGCCGCACTAAGTAGAGTCTTTTTCATGGGTGTGAAGTGCCCCAAATATAATGAAAAGGAGGCTGCAAAGTGTTTTAGGAAAAACTTCAATTTCTTTGTTACACTTATCGTGCGTAAGGTATGATCTAATTCCTCGTGCTAATCGTTCATTATGAGCTTTCAGATCATGCCTCCTCGTAGAGCTTACGTAAGGAATGCGAATGTCAGGAATGCAAACATAGCTCCTCAAGTCGCAAATCAGGAAGTTTCGAATGCTGGATTTCGGAATGCTATCCAGTTGTTGGCTCAAAGTGTTACCAACCAGAACAACCAGCAGGCTCCAGTTCAGGCAAATGCTAATGTTAGGTCAGCTGCAGCTAGAGTTCGAGATTTTGTTAGGATTAATCCGCCTGCGTTCTTAGGATCCCAGATTGGTGAGGATCCCCAAAACTTCATTGATGAGGTCAAAAAGATCTTTGGAGTGATGCAGGTAACTGGGAATGATCGAGTTGAGTTGGCATCTTACCAACTTAAGGATGTCGCTCATATCTGGTATACTCAATGGAAAGAGATCAGGGGTACAAATGCAACTCCTATCACTTGGGAATGCTTTAGTGAAACCTTTTTGGACAGTTTCTTCCCAAGAAAGTTGAGGGAGGCAAAAACTTAAGAGTTTATGAATTTGAGGTAGGGATCGATGACAGTCTGAGAGTATGGACTCAAGTTATCCCAACTCTCCAGGTATGCTCCTCATATGGTTGTTGATTCCAGGGATCAAATGAACAAGTTCATGTATAGGGTATCCGATCTTGTGAAAACAGAGTGTAGGAATGCTATGTTGTTGGGAGATATGAACATATCTAGGCTCATGACTCATGCTCAGCAGGTTGAAGGTGATAAGCTTAGGGAACATGCTAAGGAGAATAAGAAGGCTAGGATAGGCAGCTATGACTATTCTTAACAAAAGTTGGGTGCTGGAAATCGCTTGCAGTTTCAGCAGAAGTCTTCAACTTCAGCACCTTCATCGGCTAGTGCTCTATCCTCCAAGTTTCGTAATGATCAGAAAGGTAGGGCATCAGGATCTAAGACTCTAGGTAGTATTTCAAGCACCAGAACCTACCCAACTTGTCCAAAGTGTGGTAAGAACCATCCGGGCGAGTGTTTTGTAGGAAAGGAAGGATGCTTTGGGTGTGGTCAGTCCGGTCACATGTTGAAAGATTGTCCTTCTAAACAGGATCAAAGAGGTAATAATGGCAGAACTTAGTCCACAACTTCAGTAGCACCAGCATTTCGCCCCACTAAGCAGGGTAACTAATCTGGTACAAGTGGCGGTTAGCGCCAAAATAGGTTGTATGCTCTCCTGCCAGGATCAGGAAGATTCTCCTGATGTAGTCACTGGTACGTTACGAGTCTTTGACCTTGATGGTTATGCATTGTTAGATCTAGGGGCTACTCTTTCCTTTGTAACTCCTTATATAGCAGTCAACTTCAATGTTAGTCCAGAAATTCTCTCAGAACCCTTCTCAGTCTCTACTCTAGTCAGTGACCCAGTCATAGCTAAACGGGTATTCAGAAATTGCCCTGTCACAGTTTCCCAGAAAGTCACCTCAGCAGACCTTGTAGAGTTAGAAATGGTAGACTTCGATATCATTCTAGGCATGGATTAGTTACATTCTTGTTATGCCTCAGTCGATTATAGAACTAGGATTGTTCATTTTTAGTTTCCAGATGAACCAATCTTAGAATGGAAGGGTAGTAGCTTAGCGCCTATGGGTCGATTCATTTCTTACCTTAAGGCTAGAAATATGATTTCTAAGGGTTATCTCTATCATCTAGTTCGGGTTAAGGATTCAAGCTCTGAAACCACAACTCTTGAGTGAGTTCCAATAGTCAATGAGTTCCCAGAAGTGTTTCTAGAAGATCTTCCCGGAGTTCCTCCTGAAAGGGAAATCAACTTTGGAATGGATCTCCTTCCAGATACCCAGCCCATCTCTATTCCTCCTTATAGAATGGATCTAGCTGAGCTTAAGGAATTGAAAGAGCAGTTGAAAGACCTTCCAGATAAGTGCTTCATCAGACCCATATTTCCCCTTAGGGTGCACCAGTGTTATTCGTGAAGAAGAAAGATGGTTCTCTCAGAATGTGCATCGATTACAGGAAGTTGAACAAGATCACAAACAAGAATAAATACCCCATCCCCAGGATTGATGACTTGTTTGACCAACTTCAGGGTGCTAGTTATTTCTCAAAGATAGACCTCAGATCCGGTTATCACCAACTCAGAGTCAGAGATAGTGACATTCCGAAGACAGCCTTTAGAACCTGGTATGGTCACTATGAATTTGTAGTTATGTCATTTGGACTAACCAATACTCCTGCAGCTTTCATGGGCTTGATGACAGAGTGTTCAAGCAGTATTTGGACTTGTTCGTTATCGTCTTTATTGATGATATGCTCATACACTCTAGCAATGAGGAAGAACATGCGAATCATTTGAGGGTTGTTCTGTAGACTCTCAAAGATAGCCAAATATTTGCTAAGTTCAGTAAGTGCGAATTTTGGTTGCAATCAGTTTCTTTCCTTGGACATATTGTGTCTAGTGAAGGGATTCGAGTGGATTCTCAGAACATAGAATCAGTGAAACAATGGCACAGATACCTCTCCTACAGATATCAAAAGTTTCTTGGGGTTGGCTTCCTATTACAGAAAGTTCGTTAACGGATTTTAATCCATAGCCTCTCCATTGACTAAGTTGACTTAGAAAAAGGCTAAGTTTCAGTAGTCAAATGATTGTGAGAAAAGCTTTGCAGAACTGAAAACCATATTGACTACAACTCATGTTTTGACTCTACCAGAGGGTTCAGATAGTTATGTTATCTATTATGATGCATCCAGAGTCGGCCTAGGTTGTGTGTTGATGCAGCGATGTAAGGTTATAGCTTATGCTTCTAGACAACTTAAGGTACATGTGAAGAACTATCCAACTCATGACCTTGAGCTTGAAGCATTGGTGTTTGCACTTAAGCTTTGGAGACA
Organism: Solanum acaule; assembly: GCA_036250505.1. Classification (NCBI taxonomy): domain Eukaryota; kingdom Viridiplantae; phylum Streptophyta; class Magnoliopsida; order Solanales; family Solanaceae; genus Solanum; species Solanum acaule. The sequence goes on along the minus strand of JAJOOR010007418.1, from coordinate 27,987 downwards.
CTACTTGTATGGTGTTCACGTAGATGTGCTCACAGAATATAAGAGCCTTGAGTATGTGTTCACGTAGAAAGAGTTGAATCTTCGCCAGAGGAGATGGCTTGAGTTCCTAAGGATTATGATATGAGTGTGCATTACCATCCTGGTAAGGCCAACGTAGTAGCAGATGCTCTTAGCAGACTATCGATGGGTAGTGTGGCACTTGTTGAAGAAGAAATAAAGGAACTAGCGATAGATGTTCACAGACTTGCTCGCTTAGGAGTTCGTCTTATGAGCATATTAAATGGTGGTGTAATAATTCAAAATGGGTCAGAATCTTCATTGGTAGTGGAGGTTAAGGAAAAGCAAGACAGTGATCTGATATTGCTTCAACTAAAGGGTGCAGTCCATCAGCAGAGAGTTAAGGTTTGCATCCAAGGGGGAGATGGTATTCTTTGTTATTAGGGTCGGTTATGTGTTCCTAAGGTGGGTGAGTTGAGACAGTAGATTCTTGCAGAAGCCCATAACTCCAGATATTCTATTCATCCAAGCGCCACTAAGATGTACTGTGATCTGCGGGATGTCTTTTGGTGGAATGGTATCAAAAGGGATATAGTGGATTTTGTGGCTAAGTGCCCAAATTGCAAGCAAGTGAAGGTAGAACATCAGAAACCAGGAGGTATGACTCAAGAGATCAACATTCCTACTTGGAAGTGGGAAGTGATCAACATGGACTTCATCACAGGATTACCTCGTACTGGCAGACAACATGACTCCATTTGGGTGATTGTGGATAGGGTTACTAAGTCTTCATGTTTTTTGGCGGTAAAGACTACAGATTTGGTGGAGGACTACGCCAAGCTTTACATTAATGAGATAGTCAGGTTACATGGGGTTCCTTTGTCTATCATCTCAAACAGAGGTCCTCAGTTTACCTCTCATTTCTGGAAGTCATTTCAGAAAGATCTTGGTACTCAGGTTAACCTTAGCACAATATTTCATCCACAGACGGATGGTCAGGCAGAGCGTACCATTCAGACCTTAGAGGACATGTTGAGAGCTTGTGTGATCGATTTCAAGGGTAGCTGGGATGATCACCTTCTTCTTATAGAGTTTGCCTACAATAATATTTATCATTCCAACATTCAGATGGCCCCGTATGAGGCATTGTATGGGCATAGATGTAGATCTCCAGTTGGTTGGTTTGAAGTAGGTTAGGCAGCCTTGATAGGGCCAGATTTAGTTAATGATGCTATGGAGAAAGTGCAACTCATTAGAGATAGACTTAAGACAGCCCAGAATCGCCAGAAATCTTATGCAGATGTAAGGAGAAGGGAACTAGAGTTCCAAGTTGATGATTGGGTTTTCCTTAAAGTGTCACCTATGAAAGGGGTGATGAGATTTGGCAAGAAAGGGAAGCTCAGTCCTATATATGTAGGCCCTTACAAGATCTTGAAAAGGGTGGGTAAAGTGGCTTATGAGTTAGAGTTGCCAACAGAACTAGCAACAGTGCATCCAGTCTTTCACATTTCGCTGTTGAAGAAGTATAGGTGACCAATTGTCTATTATGCCTTTAGAAAGTGTGGCGGTGAAGGATAGTCTTACTTAAGAAGAGCTACCAATTGAGATTCCTGATCATCAGGTTCGAAGGTTGAGAAACAAAGAAGTTGCTTCTGTCAAGATTTTGTGGAGGAGTTAGTTTGTAGAGGGAGCTACTTGGGAAGCAAAAGTAGCCATGAAGGCCAAGTATCCTCACCTCTTTCCTTCCGATCCCACTCCAGCTTGAGGTAAAAGTTCCTCTTCATTTTTTCAGTCATTCATGCGTAGCTTCAGTCCTTGTATCATGTTTCTTCAGTTTGTACTTGCATTTTCAGCGTATTTGCATGTTATTGGAACTTAGTTTAGTGAGATATCAGTTTCCAATGTTTAGTGGTAGGGTTTGCAGCTCTTTTCCTCCATAATCAACTAGTTTAGTCTTCATTCGAGGATGAATGTTCCCAAGGGGGAGATAATGTAACACCTCGTATCCGTAAACAGACCTCAGTGATGATTTCCAAAACTTGCAGGCGTAACTCACAGTTGCCACTTACGGACCGTAGGGTGACCCACGACCCGTGCTGGTCATTCGTGGTTCACATCTGCAACCCCCCAGAACTCATCCCCAAAATTATGTCTAAGGGTCGACCCACAATTGGACCCACGGACTATAGGTCAGACCACGGACCGTGGTCCATATCCGTGAATCAGACCCTCAGAAACCAGCTTCAGTCCCGATTGATGGTTGACCAGCACGGAGCGTCAGTCGATCGACGGTCCGTCGGTCCCGTCTGTCGATGACCCCGACAACAGTTAAGGCAGGGGTCTTTTGGTCCTTTCTTTAGGCGTTGGACCCCTAAAATACGTCGTTTAACACCTAAACTATGTAGTTTTGATCAGTTTTAGCCTAGAAACATAACTAGAACCTACCCAAGTCAGATCATTCATCAAAACATAGAAACTTAGAGCGTAAAAATGAGAAAGAGGCGACCAAACCCTAGGTCAAGAATGCAGCAAACTTCCATCAGTTCCAGCCCCGAAATCGAAGGATTTCTCCGTGGAATTCGTCACCAGGTATGTGGGATTCACTAGTGGGTTCCTTTCGCCTAATAGGTCCCTAGATTTTAGTCAGATTCTTGATTCCTTTATTATAAACTAGACTTAAGGTTTCTAGAATTATAGTAGATTATTATGAATTAGTTACTTAATGTTTCAAATCAGTTTATCATGACTTTAAGCATATTTTAGTATAGTTTCCTTCATAAATTCAGAACCCTAGCTATGTAATTCTTTAGTTCATGAAATATACTTGCTAGGTCAGCTATTTCACATATTTTCATACATACAAGTCTCAGTTTTGAATGTGTCATTATCTGTACATTAATGTTGCATTCTCAAATTTTGCATGTTAGTATTTTGAGCTATCCAGTACTACAATGTTTCAGTTATAAAGTTTTAATTACTTAATCAATTGGGAGAAGCTTAATACCGAGTGGGCTAGGGTTCAGCGTACCCGAATAGTCCCAGAACTACGTGCCCAATAGGTTTTAAGTCCCCTCTGTGGGCATTACTTTAGTGATCACACCAGCATGCCTCTATACCTTTGGCCGAGTATATTCGATCCTCTCGATGGGGCGTAAACATTGGACTCCACATTTAGCTCATGTGGTTTTATGTCAGTTATTAGTAGCTTCCTTACAGTTCAGTCAGACTCCATTGCATTGACCATGTTATCAGTATAATCAGTATCCAGTCTCAGCAGCATATTAACAACTTGGTCATTGAATTGAGTACTTCATGTTCAGTATTATCAGTTGTATTGTGCTTATCTCATGTCATTGTTCATATGTATGCTTTTATTCAGTTATGATTATTGTTCAGTTTTATTCTATCCTAGATGCTCAGTACCTTTCAAGTACTGACGCATACTCTGCGCTACATCTTCTCATGATATTGGTTCAGGTCCTCAACAGTCATATCACGCATAGATCGATTCCTGATCTTCAGTTTAGCAACATGAGTGGTGAGTCCTCATTATTCAAGGGCTAGGGACATGATTATTTTCTCTCTTTTTGTCTTAGTTTTAGTTTTGCTATATCCAGCTGGGGAATGTCCCGGTATTTCTAGTCAGTAGAGGCTTTATTTCAGACATAGTTAGTTTCAGCTTTAGTCATAGAGTTTTAATTTTCACTTGTATTCAAACTGTCAGTTTTTGTTATATTTAGACAGTATATGGGTATTCCCCATCATTTCAATTTTTCATATGATTTAGCTTCCGCACAGTTTTATTGCTCAATTTATCTTTTGTATGCCTATGTTTATGCTAGCAGGTTAGCTTGGGGTCACTCGTGATCCTAGGTCCCGTGTCCACATCCAGGGGGTAGCCTCGGGGTGTGACAACCTACTTTTATTATCTCTAACTGAGGAGCATTGTTAACTTTTCATTTCTTGAAGGCCCTATAATGTCACGCCCCGAGCGTACACCCTGGGCGGGACTGGCACTCGAGAATCGTTGTTGGCCCCAAGCGAACCCTTGGCCTGATTTACTTGCTCAGTGGAAGACTTAAAAGCATTAATACAAGGATTCAATGGATCTCTACTCAACTGTTTGATAGAAAAACTTAGAACGTTTAAAAGTCAAACATTCAACTTGGCCAAAGTGGCAACTCAAGTCTCAACGTAGGAAATAACAATGTAAAGACATCTGAACTACTAACTGTCTATGAAGCCTCTAAACCAAGGAGGGATGTCAGGACAAGACCCCCAATCATCCTAACAACTAAAATACTAAAAAGAATGATAAAAACGAGCCATCCGATAAGCAATGAGGCTCACCAACTGACTCTGAGTGCTCAACTAGATCAACGAGGCATTGGATATTGATCCTGGTTACCTATGTTTGCATCATAAAATGATGTAGGCCAAATGGCGTCAGTACATTGAATGTACGAGTATGCGAGGGGAATTCTAAAACAAGACAAAAGCTTGAAAGGAATTTGAAAAGAGCACTTACCTTGGCTTTACTCAACTTATGAACATCTCAACTCAAATGCAAAGTAAAACAACAATAAATGTGCAGTTTATACCAAATAATTTAGACAGTAAACAACAACGCATTTTGTTAAAGGATGAAATAACAACTCAATTTACTCATATAATAAAGTAATGTAATTAATGTGGGAGTTTCTCTGACCGACAACCACCACTATGAGCCTAATTAATGATACAACGTCTTGCCCATGCTACTAGAACTGTTCTATACGTTATCGTCATATAGAACGCCTTAACTAAGTGGATCCACTAGTCTATGCTAAAATGCACAATGGAATCATCTAAAAAGTATGATTCTTTCTACCCATTATGGCTACATGGTTTTATGGAGACTTGAGTTATTATGAACTCACGCCCCAAATCGGTGCTCAATACTACTTCCAAAATATACTTAGCTCGTGTCATTTTTAAAACAAAACTCTTTCTTTGGTTTGAGATAATTACTCAAAACTTAGCTTAAAAGCTCTCTCGGAATCGATATTCCCTTTCTTGCTCAAATGTGAAAACATTTCTAACTCTTGGGAATACTTAGTTCCCGTATAATCTTTTAAGAAATGAAATTTTACTCTTACTCTTACTCTTTACTCAACTCAAAAATTAAGTCTTAAGACAGAGTTAAGAAGGTTGTAAAAGACTTTTGAAAGACTCTATGAACTTCTTTGGACTTGATTTTTAACTTCATGACTTGACCCTTAACTTTCCTTGAATTGAATTATGGATTTAAGGTTCATGATCTCATGTGTATGGATGATTTCATGATTTTTTGATGTACCTTAGAGTGTTGGAATCAACTTGGAAACATAGGTACATTGCTAGGGAACTAGTATGGAAAGAAGGGGGGGAAATGGGATGAACTGGCGTCCCAGGCGCTTTGAGAGGCGCGGGGTGCCAGAGGGTAAACTTCAGAGAACAGGGTTGGGGCGCTCTGGCTGGCACGGTGCTCCAGAGCCCAAACTTCAAACCCCTTTTTGGGGCGTTCTGGGAGGAGCGACGCCCCAGCCCCCTCCCAAGAAAATCCTAAACTTTCTTCTTCGTTTTTCAACTCTAAACCCTCTAATTTCACTTGGTTCTTTCCCCAAACACTTAGAAACAACTAAATCATCAATATATGGAAGATTCAACTTGAAATCACACCTAAATACATGAATCAACCTCAAGAAACTTCAACAACAAGAACCTACAATATTTCAAACGAATTAACATCAAGAACTTATAGGATTTGCTTTCAAAACTATACAACTTCGCTGAATTGAATCATGATTGGCGCGTGGGTGAACTAACCTAATGCTATGTGATCTCACATACCTCGTAGGGATTAACCCTTGGTGAAATCCACACGGAGCTGTTCAAGAAATCGATAAATCTTGAACTTTCTTCTCCTTTCTCCCTTTTTCTCTTTTATCCAAGCCCTAGCGTGAATTTCTGATTTACGAAACTGATCTAATTCTGATAAAACCCCAAATAAACTCATAAAAACAAATCAAAATAATTAGGTAAGGAAAAGACTAAAATATCATTTAAATATCCGATTTAGACTTTCCTTATTTGAACAACACAACTTCAAATAGGCATATCTTACTCATACAAACTCAGAATCGTGCAAACTCGGCGGTGTTAAAAAGATAATTCCAAGATCTTTGCTACAGTATCTAGAAGCACACCTAGGTAATCCTGATCTAGGAGTTATGATCATTTGAAGTTGACCCAAAACTCAAACTTAACATAACCTAACAAATTTCCAGATTTTTCATTCTTTCCTAAAATGACTATTTCCAATTCTAACTCTTTCTAGCTCTTTCAAAAGGTGAGGTGTTACAATATCTTCCCCTTGGTAACATTTGTCCTCGAATGAGGTTACTCTTACTAGGCTAAAGGTGTTACATGAATCATTCAGTTAAAACACCGAACGAGCAAATCGAACATATTTAGTATATAAATTATAGAGTACTAATAAGAGAATTAGTACCTTGATCTAGATTTTCTCTAGGTTCAAAGAGATGTGGATATCTCTTCTTCATATCTTCCTCAGCTTCCCAAGTATCTTCCTCAACAAATTGGTTCCTCTAAAGAACTTTGAATGATGCTACCTCTTTTGTTCTTAACTTGCGAACTTGGCGATCTAGAATCTAAACAGGAATCTCCCCATAAGATAAGTTATCATTGATCTCAATATCTTCAGTTGGTATTATCAATGAAGGATCGCCCATGCACTTCTTCAACATGGAGATGTGATATACTGGATGAATGAAATATCTTGAGTTATGGGCTTCCTCGATGATTCTCTTTTGGAGTTCATCCACCCTTAGTACACACAATCTACCTTGATATCTCAATACACCATCTCCCCCTTGTTCAAAAGTTATTACTTTTTGCTTATGAACATTTGCCTTCAATTCAAGCAAAATTGGGTCTTGGTCTTGCTTTTCTTTCACTTCTGACACTAATGATGATTCAGCCCCATTCATCACCACTACTCCTCTTTTTGTAGATTCTATTAGTCGAACTCCTAAGCATGCAAGTCTATGCACATCTCTTGCAAGCTGTTTCTTATCTTCCTCAAAATGGGTGGTACTACCTATAGACAACCTGCTCAAGGCATCAACAACAACATTAGTCTTACTTGGGTGGTAAAGAATGCTCATGTCATAATCCTTGAGTAATTCTAACCACCTCCTTTGTCTGAGCTTAAGCTCTTTCTGAGTAAACACATACTGGAGACTCTTGTGATTGGTGAACACATCCACATGAACACCATAAAGATAATTTCTCCATATTTTCAAAGCAAATACCACAGCCGCTAACTCTAGATCAAGGGTTGGGTAATTCTTCTCGCGAATTTTCAACTCTCTGGAAGCATAAGCTATAACTTTGTCATTCTGCATTAACACACAACCCAAACCAACTCTAGATGTATCATAATAAACAACAAAGCCTTGCGTACCTTCTGGTAAGGTCAACACTGGGGCAGTAGTCAACCTCTTTTTCAATTCCTGAAAGTTTTTCTCACAAGCTTCAGACCATTGAAACTTTACTATTTTCTGAGTTAACTTGGTCAAAGGGGATGAAATAGATAAGAACCCCTCTACGAACCTTCTATAATAGCCAGACAAACCCAAGAAACTCCTAATATCAGTTGGAGATGTGGGTCTAGGCCAATTCTGCGCTGCTTCTATTTTCTGAGTATCAACTTTAATTCCCTTTCCCGACACAATGTGGCTTAAGAATTCTACAGACTCAAGCCACAACTCACATTTTGAGAACTTAGCATACAACTCCCTATCCTTTAGAGTTTGGAGAACTATTTTGAGATTGCTAGCATGATCTTCCTCATTCCTCGAATAGATGTATGTCATCAATGAACATGATAACAAACATATCTAAATAAGGCTTGAATACTCTATTCATAAGGTCCATGAATGCTACAGGCGCATTGGTCAAACCAAAGGACATAACTAGGAACTCATAATGACCATGACGGGTCCTGAATGTTGTCTTTGGAATGTCACATTCCCTTTTTCTTAACTGATGGTAGCCTGATCTGAGGTCTATCTTAGAGAAACAAGTAGCACCCTGAAGCTGATCGAAGAGATCATCAATTCTCGAAAGAGGGTACTTATTCTTGATGGTAACCTTGTTCAACTGGCGGTAATCTATACACATCCTAAGGGAACCATCCTTCTCCCTCACAAATAAGACTGGAGCGCCCCAAGGTGAGACATTTGGTCAGATAAAGCCCTTATCAAAGAGATCTTTCAACTCTGCTGGAGCCATTATATATGGAGAAATAGATATAGGATGAGTGTCTGGAAGAATGTCTATACCAAAGTCTATTTCTCTCTCAGGAGGGACACCGGGAAGATCATCTGGAAAGACTTCTGGAAAAGCTTTTACTACTGAAATTGAGTGCATAAAAGGTATCTCAACACTAGAGTCATTAACTCGGACTAAGTGATAAACACACCCCTTGGAAATTAACTTTCTCTCCTTAAGGTACGAAATAAAATGACCCTTAGGCACTACTGAACTGCTACTCCACTCTATAACTGGCTCATTGGGAATTTGGAACCTAACAACTCGAGTTCTACAATCAATGGAGGCATAAGAGGCATGAAGTCAGTACATACCTAGAATGACATCAAAGTCTACCATGTATAACTCAATTAAATCAACCATGGTGTCCTTGTGGTTGATGGAAATGACACCATCATGATATACTCGCTCAACTAGAATAGACTCCCCAACAGGTGTAGAAACACAAAGGGTTCACAAAGTTTCTCTGGAAGAACATCAAAATTATTTGCAACATAAGGGGGGTCACAAAAGATAAACTTGCTCCTGCATCTAGCAAAGCATAAACATCAAGAGTAAATACTTTGATCATACCAGTGACAACATCTGGAGAATTCTCTTGCTCTTAACGACTAGTGATCGCATAAAGATGGTTTGATCCTCCGCCAGTACCGAAAGTAGCTCCTCTAGGTGCAATCCTTTCTGGTGGAGCAATTAATGAAGATTGGGCTCTATTGTCCTAATTCCCATTACCTTGCCGGTTCTTAGGGCAATCTTTCATGAACTAACCCTCTTGTCCACACTTGAAACAACCTATGGAGCCATCACGTCATTTACTTGGGTGGATTCTACCAGACTTAGCACATGCATGAGCCCAGTTACCTCCTTGTGCCACACTACCATGAGACTGTGCAGGTCTAGCTCTGAAATGCTGTGAATTCTGACTATTGTACTCACCTTTGTTTCTGGGTGCAAGTGCACTAGCAGATGATAGAGCAGGTCCCTTTTACTTTTGTTGGAAAGAAGACCGGTTCGCATTATTTCTTGGCTGCTAGGACCTATCGTCTTAGCCTTCTTATTTATGAATTCCTCCCTATCCATTAGCTTCTCCTCCTCAACCTGCTGCACATTGACTATCAACCTTGCTATATCTATGTCCCCAATTAGCATAGCTTCCCTACCCTCTTTGCTTGACAGACGGGACAACCCAACAACAAACAAGCTTATCCTACTTCTTATATTCGCAGCCATCTCTGGAGCATACAGGGACAACTGGGTGAACTTCAAACCATACTCATGAATACTTAGTGAATCGTACTTAAGGGTGAGAAACTCTCGTACCTTGGCCTCTCTCAGTTCTCGGCGGAAGAAACGCCCCAAGAAGGCCTCCTCAAAACAAGTCCAACTTGCAGGTGATGGTCCCACTGCTTTACCTTTCTTCCACTGGTCAAACAAGTCCTAGCAACATTTTTAAGTTGATACGCAACTAGTTCCACTTGATCAGCATCGGCAATATGCATAACCTCAAATACCTTTTGCAGTTCCTCAATAAAATTCTCCGGATCCTCAGTACTGCTTGAACCAGTAAAAACTTGGAGGATTCATCCTCAAGAACTCTCAGATCCTAGAAGTATCAGCCACTTCTTGTCTAGCTCCTATTTGTTGTCCAACCTGGTTAGTCATACCTTGACTTAGCATTCTTATCGCTTCCCTGAACTCAGTATTGGTGACTTCACCTTAGGGTTCCACTCCAGGTGAATTAGGTACCCTTTGCTCCTCAACGTTCCTCCTAACAACGACCTCAGACAGCTCTTCGTGGAGGCATGATTAATTGAAAAACATGCGCAAACACGAATCAGAATTAGAATTTATAGAGATGAACTCTATCACATGGAATGAGTATGAAAGAAGTGAGATAAATTCTTAAGTGTTGCAGCCTCCTAAATATAGATGTGGCGCGCTTCACACCGATAACTAGGACTCTACAGACACAGCTTCATAGACTCCCTAGGACTCTTGAACTCTTTGCTCTGATACCAAGTTTGTCACACCTCGAGCGTACACCCTGGGCGGGACTGGCACTCGAGAACTATTGCTGGCCCCAAGCGAACCCTTGGCCTGACTTAGTTACTCAGCGGAAGTCTTAAAAGCATTAATACAATTATTCAATGCATCTCTACTCAACTGTTTGATAGAATAACTTAGAATGTTTAAAAGTCACACATTCAACTTGGCCAAAGTAGCAACTTAAGTCTCAACATAAGAAATAACAATGTAAAGACAACTGAACTACTAACTGTCTATGAAGCCTATAAAGCAAAGAGGGATGTCAAGAAAAGACCCCCAATCATCCTAACAACTAAAGTACTAAAAACAAATGATAAAAAGGAGCCCTTCGGAAAGCAAGGAGGCTTACCTACTGACTCTGAGATCTCAACTAGATCAATGAGGTACTGGATGCTGATCTTGGTTACCTGTGTGTGCATCATAAAATTGGCGTCAGTACATTGAATGTACAGGTATGCGAGGGGATTTCTAAAAAAGACATAAGCTTGAAAGGAATATGAAAAGAGCACTTACCTTGGCTTTGCTCAACTTATGAACAACTCAACTCAAATGCTAAAGTAAAACAACAGTAAAGGTGCAGTTTATACCAAAGCATTTAGACAGTAAACAACAACGCATTTTGTTAATGGATGCAATAACAACTCAAATTACTCATATAATAAAGTAATGTAATTACTGTGGGAGTTTCTTTAACCGACAACCACCACTATGAGCCTACGTGCTGATGCATCGTCTTGACCACGCTACCAGAACTATTCTATACTCTGCCGTCATATAGAATGCCTTAACTAAGTGGATCCACTCGTCTATGCTAAAAACCACTATGGAATCATCTAAAAAGTGTGATCCTTTCTACCAATGATGGCTACGTGGTTTTATGGAGACTTGAGTTATTATGAACTCGCGTCCCCATATCGGTGCTCAATACTACTCCCGAAATATACTTAGCTCATGTGTTTTTTTCAAAACAAAACTCTTTCTTTGGTTTGAGATAATTACTCAAAACTTAGCTTAAAAGCTCTCTTGGAATCGATGGTCCCTTTCTTGCTCAAATGTGAAAATATTTCTAACTCTTGGGAATGCTTAGTACCCGTATAATCTTTGATGAAATGAACTTTTACTCTTACTCTTTACTCAACTCAAAACTTAAGTCTTAAGACAAAGTTAAAACGTTTGTAAAAGACTTTTGAAAAACTCTATGAACTTCTTTTGACTTGATTCTTAACTTCATGACTTGACCCTTAACTTTCCTTGAATTAAATTATTGATTCAAGGTTCATGATCTCGTGTTTATGGATGATTTTATGATGTTTAGACGTACCTTAGAGAGTTGGAATCAACTAGGAAACATAGGTACGTTGAAAGGGAACTAGTACGGAAAGAAGGGCTTGCACTCTGTGAGGCGCTGGGCGCCAGAGGGTAAACTTCAGAGAACAGGGTTGGGGCGCTCTGGATGGTGCGGCACCCCAGAGGACAAACTTTATACCCCTTTTTGGGGCGCTCTGGGAGGCGCGGCGCCCCAGCCCTCTCCCCAGAAAATCCCAAACTTTCGTCTTCGTTTTTCAACTCTAAACTCTCTGATTTCACTTGGTTCTTTCCCCAAACAGTTAGAAACAACTAAATCATCAATATATGCAAGATTCAACTCGGAATCATACCTAAATACATGAATCAACCTCAAGAAACTTCAACAACAAGAACCCACAAGATTTCAAACGAATTAACATCAAGAACTCATAGGATTTTCTTTCAAAACTATACAATTTCGCTGAATTGATTCATGATTGGCATGTGGCTGAACTAATCCAATGTTATGTGATCTCACATACCTCATAGGGATTAACCCTTGGTGAAATCCACACGCAACTCTCCAAGAAATCGACGAATCTTGAACTTTCTTCTCCTTTCTCCTCTTTTCTCTTTTCTCCAAGCCCTAGTGTGAATTTCCAATTTTCTAAACTGATATAATTCTGTATAGACCCCAAATAAACTCCTAAAAAGAATTAAAATAATTGGGTAAGGAAAAGACTAAAATACCCTTCAAAAATTCGATGTAGACTTTCCTTATTTGAACAGCCCAACTTCAAATAGGCATATCTCACTCATACAAACTCGGAATCGCGCAAACTTAGCAGCGTTGGAAATATAATTCCAAGATATTTTTTACGGTATCTGGAAGCACACCTAGTTCATCCTGATCTAGGAGTTATGGTCGTTTGAATTTGACCCAAAACTCCAACTTAACATAACTTAACAAATTTCCAGATTTTTTATTCTTTCCTAAAATGACTCTTTCAAATTCTAACTCTTTCTAGCTCTTTCAAAAGGTGAGGTGTTACATATAACATGGTTTGGGTACTTGGTTAGATATGAGAGTGGCCTTCCATCTTCAGACTGACTGACAGTCTGAGCAGACTACTCATGTGTTAGAGGATATACTCCAAGCACGTGTGGTCAACTCTGGTGCTAGATGAGATCAACATTTGCTGTTAGCAGAGTTTTCCTACAACAACATTTATCACTCAAGCATTCAGATGACCTCTTTTGAGGTGTTTTATGGCAGAAGATGTAGATCTCCGATCATTTGGTTTGATTCGACGGAGATTGATTCTTTAGATATTGACTTCTTAAGATGCTATGGAGCAGGTTTGTATGGCTCAGGGTAGGTTGTTAGTGGTCTCGAGTCGACATAAGATTTATGCACACCGTAGAGTTTGAGCCTTAGTGTTTATGAGGGGTGATCATGTTTGGCTGCGAGTGATTCCTATCTCTATGCTTCAGAAATGTGTGTTGTATGAGTCCTATGTCCTTTCACTTAACTAATATGGGTTTCACTTGGTGTTTAAGCATATAAATATATCCAAGATCACTATCCCATATTTTAAGAGCTTTGTTCGTCCTTGAACAATTCCATACATGCGCCTACAAGACTTCAAGTTACGACTCAACACACATACACATTCATACTTTGGATAGACCACTCACATTTATGAAATTTACTCAACATATCACATAGATCACCTATCCATCATTGAACATGCGCTCTCACCATGAAAGAGTTGTTCAATTTTCACTGATATTCACGCAATGTATCTCACTAAAGGGCTAAGTTTAGAAACACACTCACTTTCACAAGAGAATTCACATGCTAAAAGTAATACACCATAGTCTTGCCCATAGTGATGCTCCACTAAATTAGTATGATCGCATATAATCCAATAGGACTTTTTGGGTTGTAATGTGGGCTAGGAGATAGGTAGGGATACTATACAATAGCGTTGTACAGTTCCCTAAGCACTTCACAACTTTTGACTTCATTACCCATTATTTCCATCTTTTTAATTTCAGCCCTCACCTCGACAACCATTCCTTCATTAGTATCTCCTTCTCAGTACGAATGATTGATTCATTTAATTTCATTATTTTATTTTATTTTCAATTTTTTATGTCTCAATCCTTTCAAAGAGGACTTTTCCTCACCTTGCAACAATCAATCAATTCATTTTACCCAACCATCCCTTTTTCAACGTTAATGAATGTGACACATCTATGCTACAATGCTTAAGGAAGAAAAGTGCAACAACTAGGGATTCCACACAAAAGTTAAGCTAAATTGCATGGCTAACGACAAACGGCTACAACCTCAATTGATCTAGTAGTGATAAATTATGTGAAGAGGCTAATCTATCAAAGACAAATCAAGAACGACCCATTATCATCTTTTAAACAGAGCAGTACTTCATATTTTTCTGCACACACACTCCATGCAAGTTCTAGACATCATGTTATACCACAAGTTAGACAAACCCTTACCGCACACTGCACATGGTCAAATCAGGCAGGATCATGCAAGAATTCATATTAAGCTTATAGATTTTTTAAGTTTAACCTATGCAACAATTCATCTTAAGCTTAAGATTATTTTGAATTAACAAATGAGCTTAAAAGTCTCTAAACATAGTTCACCTCATTCTTTCTCACTCAACAATTATCAAGTGATACATCCATAGCACAAAAAAATTGACACGACAGACACATTGAAAAAGATTTACCCTTACGATGGTCATCATCAATCCATCCATCCATCATATGGCGACATCATTCTATTTATGACTACTGACTGATTCTACAAAGAAAATATTTTCTTATACAGATTAAAAGGACTATCCTTTGTCAAAGAACAAAACACAAACTTCAATGAATCCAAAACAAAATCATCATACATGACAAAAAATTTACCTACATGAGAAACTATCACACCCCACCAAAATCATATCACTGTCCCTAGTGCTGCAAATATAGCACATAACAAAAAATAGGGTGTAGAACTTCCTTAATCAATCCTCCATAGCATTACCGCCTCTCCACTGCTAGAGGTTACTCCATATCATCATCTATCACTATCCGCATCCGAGTCGGTGCACTGTTTATCATCATCCGTGGGTACATCATCCTCCGTGTGTTCGTAAAACTTGGTCCACAATCCCAGGAGTGCCTTGGCAGGAGCATTATGAGGGTACTCATATTCAACCTCAAACAACTTCTCTCGTACGGAAACTGGGCTGCTATTTTTATGGTGCAACATCTCCAACCTATACATGTGGGCCATGATCAACTCATCCCTTCTATATCGCTCAGCCATAGTGAGAGTGTGCTCATGAAATGTGTTTGTCCCCTTTGTCTTGGTTACATCCATCAAAACGTTAATTAATCGTGCCATTTAATCCAAATCCTTCTCATGTACCCCCGCAGTTGTACATATTCAAGTGATCAACCCCCATAAAGCATATCTTCTACCCCTCTGGATCTTGGCCTATCGTATAACTTATTTCAAAAACACCCCTTTATTTATTCAAGTGTTTTTCTTGACGGCATAAACTAGGCAGACTGTGTTGTGGGTGACATCAGTATAGTGCAGCCCAGTACCAAGCAGTTCATCACAACTTTTAGTGACACACGAGCCTCATATTTCATCACGGAATTGGGGAATGTCTGGTGGTACACCTTATGAGAGTAATGGGTCCATTTGGCAGTGGATTGCATCCCACACAAAGTGTGTCAAAATTCAGGATATATCGAGTGAATATTTAGGTCCGTCAGCACAAAAGGAAATACATGTCCTTAATTACTCATTCAATAATATGCGGGTCAGGGTGATGCTTATGCCTTGTACTTTGATGATATGTATGTTAAAACATAGACTCTCTTAATACTGAATTCAAGTATTAAAGCACAAAGAACTCATTAAAATTTCAGGATATCATTAACATAGAGAACATCTGAATTATGCAAGAAAAAGATAACAAGTAGCCACTTACAAAGTGGACAGAAAATGAATAAGAAAATGTGCTACTAATAAGCCACAAAGGGACACCAACTTTAGAAAATTAAGCAACTAACTTTGACTGAGTCTTTTGCTAGAAAATAGGAAAGAAGTAAACTAAGTAAACTGAAATAACTAAATAACACTAAAAACAATAAGTTGGAAGAAAAATGTCAATTGTCTAACACTCCTCCTTGGCATGTTCGTGACAAACACCAATTCTTTCCCTCATATAATCAAAACATTCCTTTGGTAGTGACTTAGTTAAAATGTTAGTTTAAGGAACTCCTGGTCATTTATGTATTTATGCCTTCTGTTCATCAATTTGAGTGTTCCTATAGTGACCTCAAGTCATTTATGACTTGCTGGAACTGATAGTTTGGTCACCTCGTTTTCCATTTGTTTTATACATGTTTTAGTGTTTTAGAGCTTTCTAACCTTGAACGATGAGGATTAATCCAATTCTGATGATTCCATCAGCTTCATAAGGGTCATTTTAGGTTTGTAGCATGGTCAGCACAACTCTTGAGGATTTTAGTGCGAGCTTCTATGATTAGGCATTTTAACTTTCAAGTTAAGGCCGAAGTTTTACTTTCGTCAACATTTGAGTAAAAGAGCTTAGATGGGAATTTCGCAAGCACCGGTTAGCTGCGAAATGTTTAGTTTTGTCTAGAACGAACCTTCGTTTGGATCTTGAGGCTTCCAGGCTAATTTTGCCCTCTTGTGGATTTTTGGTTAAAATGGAGTTTGGGGGGGTGAGACCCACTTTTTACCGAGATGATCTCGTATTGGAATTTTGACTGATCCGTTGGTTCTGGAATAATGAATTTTGAAGGGTTGCATATATCTTTTGTGTGCACAAGGTATCGAACAGATTCGGAATGCCCCATCGTAGCTTTCAAACCTGCCAAAACCATGGTGCAAATGTTGTTTAAATTCAACGTGGGTACTAAATATTATTGCTGATTTTCAAGTCTTTTATGGCTGAAAACATCAGTGGTATACTTTCTTTTTCTTATATGATGTTCGGCTAAAACCCCAAATCTATGGGTGAAATTATGGAGTTGGGTGTTGATTTAATTTAGTGGGTCTACCTTGCTCTATTTTACTAAATTCATCCTTGGATTGAGTTATTTAGCATGGGGTTAATTTATGGGTTAAGGTGGCCAACTTTATCCTACCCTAGATATTTGATTGGTGCTCAAAAGAGATCAATTGAAGTGAGTAAATAAGTTATTCTTGCAATTTAGGTTTGATTCCTGTAGTTTGCTCGAAAGAAAAATTGTGGTTCAATTCTAGTTGTCAAATCTGCTCGAAAGAGAGATTTTAGTAAGGTATTGGGTTAATTTGTGATTTATAGATGAGACCGAAATGAGATTTTATGATATGATGCTTGGAGATTGAAAGAAGATTTGTGTCCTCAAGGATTACCCATGTTATCCATGTTTGGCAGCATTATTGAGCAAACACTTTCACCCCTATTTGACATAGATACAAATCCCCACACCCTTAGATCGACTCTTACTTGTCTAAAACCCTGTGTTTAGTTCATTTGTGGTAATTGACTCCAAAGCTTCTTAAATTTAGTGGAATCATACACCCATTATTCCTAATTGCTACAATAAATTAGTTGTATTTTAATTTCCTCATTTAATTCTAATCATTAAATTACTCATTGTGAGATTCGATCCTGACTTTTTTGTTAGGTATTTTTTATTGCTAAATACTGTTTACTCTTCTAATTGTTTTTAAGAATAATTTGAGTGTTATTAGGCACGTAGCCAACCGTGCAGGAAGACAGTAGCTGCTACCTCGGCGCTCTAGTGCACTGAAATTGCATCGGCCGCACGGAAAGACATTATCGTGTAAAATGTGCATAACTTTTTACTCCAAACTACAATTGATGCAAATTTGGTGGAATCGGAAATAAGACTCAAATACATTTAAATTGATAGGTTATAGGCCACGTAACTCTTCATGTTCTAAGAGATATGGTCGTTTGAAGTTGACCCAAGTAGAATCTTATATCAAAACTTAATCGGTAAGGAATCTTTCAACTCAACTTTGTACTATAGAATTCTTGTGACCTTAATTCATCTCCAAATTGAACACCTACGTAAATAAAGAATAGTTCAGGTCTTAGATTAGAAATTTTTGGGGATATTACATTGGCATAACAGTCGAAGGTAGACTACAATTTTGGGATATGCCGTTCACAATTATTTTCATATTTGTGGATTATTTGTTATTGTATAAATAATCTTTATTTTCAATGATATAAACCAAATCATATGAGTCATAGTTTTTTATCATTACATGCAGGTTTTTGTAAATTTTTTATCCTTCAAATGAATTTTAAAAAAATTAAATGGGACACACGTGCAGTGAACATGCCAAGAAATTAGTCAATTAAAGGGAACAAACATAAATGTATCTTAAAGACATTCTTCGCAATAAAAATAAGATTGAACTCTATTTACAAACACTAACTTAATTAAAGAAAAAAATTTTATGCCTGAAAATCAAGAATTGAAAGTTTTGAATTCTTAAAGCTGTAAAAATAGAGTAATAGAGACTGAAGAGTTCTAATAAATTGAATGCATAAACAGAATTATATACAGAACAATATACACAAAAGAAAATAAATGAAACATGAATTTGGATGAGCCTCTTTTGTGTGAGAGAAAATAGTTAAAACAGAGGGAAAACAAAAAAATTATGTAATGTTTGTTCCATAAGAAACATAGTAGAAGATATCAATTACATTCATCAAGAAAAATAATACATTATCCAGTATATAATGAGGGAAGGGAACCAATAAGCAGACTTCATAGAAAACATACATATTGACAAAGTAAACTACACATTTTTGGATATCAACCACATGGATGTCACAAGAAGAAGGATTATAACCGGTGATAAATTAAATTGTTCATATTTGAGAGTATCAACTAGTAGGAGATAAAGCTGAATGGGAAGGTCATTTACAAAAAATCATGAGGCTAAGAAAATGTGAAGAGCTATCAAGACTATGCTACTTCAGCCATCAAAAGAGAACGCAATTGCAAGTTGAAGAGAGGTAGTTTAAACGAGATGCAAAATCTTGCAGAAGTCAATAAAATGAACTCCATGTACTCTTGTTACTTGAGAAAGGAATACAAACACACATGACCTTGAATGTTGATGATCCATAGCTTGAGGAGGTGGAACTTCTTGTTGATCAAAAGTGGAAACATTTTCAGGTGTGGGTTGGAATTAGACTGAAAGAGAGAAGCGAATTAGAAACGGGAAACCCTACTATTAAGGAGATGTTATTGGGAGTTTGTTGCGGGATATCCGGGTGGCCTACCCTTCTATTATTTTTAATTGATCTGGTCATTAGGCCTAGATGATTGTTGTAATTCTTTAGAGATTCGTTTTAGTAAAAGTCAAAAGTTGTTTTTAAAAAGTGTGCATTTTATGACATATTAGAATATTCTAACGAACCAGGATGATGTAAAGTGTGAATATTAAATTATCCAACTGAGTCACATAAATTCGTATATACTCAAAATTTAGAAATTTGAATTCCAAAATTTACTCAAAATTTAAAAATTTGAATTTTAAAATTTCGATGTAACATAAATTTAATTGGAAAAAATATTATGAGTACATTCTTTTATTATATAAGAATTGACGTGCAAGGGTATTTTCTAAAATACCAAAAAAAAAAAATTATTAAGTTTTTCTTTAATTAAATTAGTGTGCAACTTTTTTAAAAATATTCGACCTACTTTAGCTGTGCCCTTTAGTTTTAATTCTTATACTTTACTTATTGCTTTATTACTTTTTATGTGTGTGTTCTTTGTGGATATTTTGCAATTACTTTGCGTAAGAAACTAACGGATGATGAAGAAAGATATTTGAATTAGGAACATCCCAATAGACCTCTTACATTAGGTTTTTAAGAAAAAATGATGAGATGATTGAAGGTCATGTATCAATTTTACTTGCCAACGTCTTTATAATCATTACATGCAAGTTTTGATAAACATTTAGTCATTTTTATAGATCTAAAAAAATATGGGTCAAATGTGCAACACACGTGCACATAGACTAGTCAATTAAAAGGCACAAACATGAATTTATCTTAAAGACATTCGTCACAATAACAACCACACTGAACTCTACTTACAAACACTAACCTAATGAAATAAAACCTTTTGTTCTTTCCGATAAATAAAAAGTCAAACGTTTTTAATTCTCAAAATTGTAAAAATAAAGTAATAGAGATTGATGAGTTCGAATAAATTGAATGCATAGAAAGAAGTATATATAGAATGATAAAGAGAAACACAATAAAACAAACATGAATTTAAATGAGCCTCTATCGCATGAGAGAAAATGTGAAAAGGGGGGACCAAAAATGTACATGAAATGTGTGCCATAAGAGACATACTAAGATATCAAACACAATCTTCAAGAAAAAACAATACATTATCCAGCATATAAGGAGCGAATGGAACCAATTAGCAGACAATGTAGCAAACATTGCTATTGACAAAGGAAACTACACATTTTCAAATTTCGTTTTAACATAAAGATCATTTACAAAAAAATCATGAGGCTACAAAAATGTGAAGAGCTATCAAGACTAAGCTACTTCAGCCATAAAAAGAGAACACAATCGCAAGTTGAAGAGAGAAAGTAAGCGAGATGCAAAAACTTGCAGACGTCAATAGGATTAACTCCTTGTACTCTTGTTAGCTGAGGAAAGGAATATATGCACACATGACCTTGAATGTTGATGATCCATATCTTAAGGAGGTGGAACTTCTTGTTGATCTAAAGTGGGAACATTTTTCAGGTGTGGGGTGGAGTTAGATTGAGAGAGAGAGGCGGATTAGAAATGGAAAACCCTACAATTAAGGAGATGTTATTGGGAGTTTATAGCAGGACATCTGGGTGAGCTACCCTTCTATTTGTTTTCTTTTTTAATTGATCTGGGCACTAGGTCCAGATGACTCTTGTAATTCTACTAAGATTCATTTTTAATAAAATTTCAAAAGTTGTTTTTCAAAGTGTGCATTTTGTGACATATTAGAATATTCTAACGAACCAGGATGATGTAAATTGTGAATATTATATCATCCTATTGTGTCACTTAAATTCATATATACTCAAAATTTAGAAATTTGAATTCCAAAATTTCAATGTAACTTAAATTTGATTGGAAAAAAATATGAAGAGTACATTCTTTTAATATATAAAATTGACGGGCACGGGTATTTTAATAAAAAGCAAAATAAATATTTTATTTTGTTTTTTCTTTAATTAAATTAGTGTATAACTTTTTTCAAAAAATGTTCGATCTACTTTAGCTACGCCCTATAGTTTTAATTCATATACTTTACTTATCGCTTTATTACTTTGAATATATGTGTTCTTTGTGTATACTTTGAGTAAGAAAACTGACGGTCGATGAAGAGAGATATTTAAATTAGGGACATTCCAATAGGCTTCTTACATTAGGCTTTTAAGAAAAAATGATGAGATGATTAAAGGCCATGTATCAATTTACTTGTCAACGTCTTTATTAATAATTACATGCAAGTTTTCATAATAATATAATCATTTTTATAATACTAAAAAAAAAATGAAACACAGGTGCAACACACGTGTCCAGACACAGGTGCACAAACGTGGATTTATCTTAAAGACATTCATCACAATAACAACCATGCATACTGAACTCTATTTACAAACACTAACCTAATGAAATAAAACCTTTTGTTTTTGCAGGTAATTGAAGAATCGAAAGTTTTGAATTCTCAAAAGTGTAAAATTAAAGTAATAGAGACTTATGAGTTCGAATAAAATAAATGCATAAAAAGAATTATATATAGAATGATATAGAAAAACCCAACAAAAGAAACATGAATTTAAATGAGCCTCTACCGCATGAGAGAAAAATGTTAAAAGGGGGGAGGGGGGACAAAAAATGAACATAAAATGTGTACCATAAGAGACATAATAAGATATCAAACACAATCTTTAAGTAAAACAATACATTATTCAGCATATAACGAGGGAAGGAAACCAATTAGCAGACTACGTAGCTAACATGGCTATTGACAAAGGAAACTACACATTTTAAAATTTCGTTTTAACATAAAGATCATTTACAAAAAGTCATGAGTCTACGAAAATGTGAAGAGCTATCAAGACTATGCTACTTCAGCCATAAAAAGAGAACACAATTGCAAGTTGAAGAGAGGCAGTTTAAACGAGATGCAAAAGCTTTGCAGAAGTCAATAGGATGAATTCCTTGTACTCTTGTTAGCTAAGAAAGGAATACACACACATGACCTTGAATGTTGATGATCCATAGCTTAAGGAGGTGAAACTTCTTGATGGTAAGTGGAAACATTTTTCAAGTGTGGGGTGGAGTTAGACTGAATGAGAGAGGCGGATTAGAAATGGAAAACCCTACCATTAAGGAGATGTTATTGGGAGTTTGTCATGGGACATCAGGGTGGGCTACCCTTCTATTTGTTTTCTTTTTTAATTGATCTGGGCACTAGGTCCAGATGATTGTGTAGTTCTTCTAAGATTCATTTTAATAAAAGTTCAAAAGATGTTATTAAAAAGTGTACATTTTGTGACATATTAGAATATTCTAACGAACCAGGATGATGTAAAGTGTGAATATTAAACCATCCAATTGTGTCACATAAATTCATATATACTGAAAATTTAGAAATTTGAATTCCAAAATTTCGATGTAACATAAATCTGATTGGAAAAATATTATGAGTATATTCTTTTAATATATAAAAATTGGCGTGCACGGGTATTTTAAGAAAACGTAAAAAAAATATTATTTTGTTTTTTCTTTAATTAAATTAGTGTATAACTTTTTCAAAAATGTTCGACCTACTTTTGCTATGCCCTTTAGTTTTAATTCATATACTTTACTTATTGCTTTATTACTTTGAATATCTGTGTTCCTTGTGTATATTTTGCAATTAATTTTAGTAAGAAAACTGACAGTCGATGAAGAAAGATATTTAAATTAGGGACATCCCAATAGGCTTCTTACATTAGGTTTTTAAGAAAAATGATGAGATTATTAAAGGCCATGAATCAATTTTACTTGCCAACGTCTTTATTAATCATTACATGCAAGTTTTCATAAAAGTTTAATCATTTTTATAGATCGAAAAAAAATATGAGACACACGTGCAACACACGTGCCCAAATACTAGTCAATTATACGGCACAAACATGGATTTATCTTAAAGACTTTCAGCACAATAACAACCATGCTGAACTCTATTTACAAACACTAACCTAGTGAAATATAACCTTTTGTTTTTGCTGGTAAATCATGAATCGAACATTTTGAATTTTCAAAATTGTAAAAGTAAAGTAATAGAGACTGATGAGTTCGAACAAAATTGAATGCATAGAAAGAATTATATATAGAATGATATATAGAAATACAACAAAAGAAACATAAATTTAAATGAGCCTCTATCGCATGGGAGAAAAATGTGAAAGGGGGAGGGGGGGAGACAAAAAGCGTACATAAAATGTGTGCCATAAAAGACATACTAAGATATCAAACACAATCTTCAATAAAAACAATACATTCTCCAGCATATAATGAGGGAAGAGAACCAATTAGCAGATTACGTAGCAAACATGGCTATTGATAAAGGAAACTACAAATTTTCAAATTTCGTTATAATATAAAGATCATTTACAAAAAATCATGAGTCTACGAAAATTTGAAGAGCTATCAAGACTAGGCCATAAAAAGAAAACACAATTGCAAGTTGCAGAGACACAGTTTAAACGAGATGCAAAAACTTGCAAAAGTCAATAGGATGAAGTCCTTGTACTTTTGTTAGCTGAGGAAAGGAATACACGCACACATGTCGTAGAATCTTGATGATCCATACTTTAAGAAGGTGGAACTTCTTGTTGATCTAAAGTGGGAACATTTTTCAGGTATGGGGTGGAGTTTGACTGAAAGAGAGAGGCGGATTTGAAATTGGAAACCCTGCCATTAAGGAGATGTTATTTAGAGTTTGTCGCGGGACATCCGGGTGGGCTACCCCTCTATTTGTTTTCTTTTTTTAATTGATATGGGCACTACGTCCAGATGTTTGTTGTAATTCTTCGGAGATTCATTTTAATAAAAGTTCAAAAGTTGTTTTTAAAAAGTGTGCATTTTGTGACATATTAGAATATTCTAACAAACCCGGATGATGTAAAGTGTGAATATTAAATCATCCAATTGTGTCACATAAATTCATATATACTCAAAATTTAGAAATTTGAATTTCAAAATTTTGATGCAACATAAATTTGATTGGAAGAAATATTATGTGTACATTCTTTTAATATATAAAAATTGAGGTGCACAGATATTTTAATTAAAGGCAAAAAAAATATTTTATTTTGTTTTTTTCTTTATTTAGATTAGTCTATAACTTTTTCAAAAATGTTTGACGTACTTTAGCTACGCCCTTTAGTTTTGATTCATATACTTTACTTATCGCTTAATAACTTTGAATATCTATTTTCGTTGTGTATACTTTGAGTAAGAAAACTAATATACTTTACGTGCACGGGTATTTTAAGAAAAAGTAAAAAAAACAGTTACTTTATTTTTTCTTTAATTAAATTATTCTATACCTTTTTCGAAAATGTTCAACCTAATTTAGCTATGCCCTTTACTTTTAATTCATATACTTTACTTATCGCTTTATTACTTTGACTATCTGTGCTCTTTGTGTATATTTTGCAATTAATTTTAGTAAGAGAATTGATGGTCGATGAAGAAAGATATTTAAATTAGGGACATCCCAGTAGGCTTCTTACATTAGGTTTTTAAGAAAAAATGATGAGATGATTAAAGGCCATGTATCAATTTTACTTGACAATGTATTTATTAATCAATACATGCAATTTTTCATAAAAAATTAATCATTTTTATATATCTAAAAAAAATATGAAACACATGTGCAACACACGTGCCCAGAGACTAGTCAATTAAAAGGCACAAACATGGATTTATCTTAAAGACTTTTAGCACAATAACAACCATATTGAACTCTATTTAGAAACACTAACCTAATGAAATAAAACCTTTTGTTTTTGTCGGTAAATCAAGAATTGAACATTTTGAATTCTCAAAATTGTAAAAATAAAGTAATAGAGATAGATGAGTTCGAATAAATTGAATGCATAGAAAGAATTATATATAGAATGATATACAGAAACACAACAAAAGAAACGTGAATTTAAATGAGCTTCGATCGCATGAGAGAAAAATGTGACGGGGGGGGGGGGGTGGAGACAAAAAATGTACATAAAATGTATGCCATTAGAAACAGACTAAGATATCAAACATATTCTTCAAAAAAAAATACATTATCCAGCATATAATGAGGGAAGGGAACTAATTAGTAGATTACGTAGAAAACATGGCGATTGACAAAGGAAACTACACATTTTCAACTTTCGTTTTAACATAAAGATCATTTACAAAAAATCATGAGGCTACGAATATTTGAAGTGCTATCAAGACTAGGCTACTTCTACCATAAAAAGAGAACACAATTGCAAGTTGAAGAGAGGCAGTTTAAACGATATGCAAAAACTTGCAGAAGTCAATAGGATGAATTCCTTGTACTCTTGTTAGCCGAGGAAACGAAAACACGCACACATGCCGTTGAATGTTGATGATCCATAGCTTGAGGAGGTGGAACTTCTTGTTGATCTAAAGTGGGAACATTTTTCAGGTGTGGGGTGGAGTTATACTGAAAGAGAGAGGCGGATTTGAAATGGGAAACCCTACCATTAAGGAGATGTTATTGAGCGTTTGTCGCGGGACATCCGGATGGGCTACCCTTCTATTTGTTTTCTTTTTTTAATTGATATGGGCACTAGGTCCATATGACTGTTGTAATTCTTCTGAGATTCAATATATTAAAGGTTCAAAAGTCGTTTTTAAAAAGTGTGCATTTTGTGACATATTAAAATATTCTAACGAACCAGGATGATGTAAAGTGTGAATATTCAATCATCCAATTGTGTCACATAAATTCATATACACTCAAAATTTAGAAATTTGAATTCCAAAATTTCGATGCAACATAAATTTGATTGGAAAAAATATTATGAGTACATTTTTTTAATATATAAAAATTGAGGTCCACGGGTATTTTAATAAAAAGCAAAAAAATTATTTTATTTTGTTTTTTCTTTAATTAAATTAGTGTATTACTTTTTCAAAAATGTTCAACCTACTTTAGCTACTCCCTTTAGTTTTGAGTCATATACTTTACTTATCGCTTTATTACTTTGAATATCAATTTTCGTTGTGTATACGTTCAGTAAGAAAACTGACCGTCTATGAAGAAAGATATTTAAATTAGGGACATTCCAACAAGCTTTTTACATTAGGTTTTTAAGAAAAAATGATGAGATGATTAAAGGACATGTATCAATTGTACTTGTCAACATCTTTATTAATCATTACATTCATGTTTTCATTAAAAATTCATTTTTATGAATCTAAAAAAAATATGAGACACAGGTGCAACACACGTGTCCAGAGACTAGTCAATTAAAAGGCACAAACATGGATTTATTATAAAGACATTCAACACAATAACAACCATACTAAACTCTATTTAGAAACACTAACCTAATGAAATAAAACCCTTTTTTTTTTGCAGGTAAATCAAGAATCGAACGTTTTGAATTCTCAAAATTGTAAAATTAAAGTAATAGAGACTAATGAATTCGAATAAATTAAATGCATAGAAAGAATTATATATAGAATGATATGGAGAAACACAACAAAAGAAACGTGAATTTAAATGAGCCTCTATCGCATGAGAGAAAATGTGAAAAGGGGGGACCAAAAATGTACATGAAATGTGTGCCATAAGAGACATACTAAGATATCAAACACAATCTTCAAGAAAAAACAATACATTATCCAGCATATAAGGAGCGAATGGAACCAATTAGCAGACAATGTAGAAAACATTGCTATTGACAAAGGAAACTACACATTTTCAAATTTCGTTTTAACATAAAGATCATTTACAAAAAATCATGAGGCTACGAAAATTTGAAGACCTATCAAGACAAGGCTACTTCTGCCATAAAAAGAGAACACAATTGCAAGTTGAATTGAGACATTTTAAACGAGATGTAAAAACTTGAAGAAGTCAATAGGATGAACTCCTTGTACTCTTGTTAGCTGAGGAAAGGAATACACGCACACATACCGTTGAATGTTGATGATCCATAGCTTGAGGAGGTGGAACTTCCTGTTGATTTAAAGTGGGAACATTTTATAGGTGTGGGGTGGAGTTATACTGAAAGAGAGAGGCGGATTTGAAATGGGAAACCCTACCATTAAGGAGATGTTATTGAGCGTTTGTTGAGGGACATCCAGGTGGGCTATCCTTCTATTTGTTTTTGTTTTTTTATGGGCACTCGATCCAGATGACTGTTGTAATTCTTCTGAGATTCAATTTAATAATAGTTCAACAGTTGTTTTTAAACAGTGTACATTTTGTGACATATTAGAATATTATAACGAACCAAGATGATGTAAAGTGTGAATTTTAAATCCTCCAACTGTGTCACATAAATTCATATACACTCAAAATTTAGAAATTTGAATTCCAAAATTTTGTTGTAACATAAATTTGATTGTAAAAAATATTATAAGTACATTCTTTTAATATATAAAAATTGAGGTGCATGGGTATTTTAATAAAAAACAACAAAATATTTTATTTTGTTTTTTCTTTAATTAAATTAGTGTATAACTTTTTCAAAAATGTTCGACCTACTTTAGCTACGCCATTTAGTTTTGATTCATATACTTTACTTATCGCTTTATTACTTTGAATATCTATGTTAGTTGTGTATACTTTGAGTAAGAAAACTGACGGTCGATGAAGAAAGATATTTAAATTAGAGACATCCCAATAGGCTTCTTACATTAGATTTTTAAGAAAAAATGATGAGATGATTAAAGGACATGTATCAATTGTACTTGTCAACGTCTTTATTAATCATTACATGCATGTTTTCATAAAAATTTAATCATTTTTATAAATCTAAAAAAAAATGAGACACAGGTTTAGCACACGTGTCCAGCGACTAGTCAAATAAAAGACACAGACATGGATTTATCATAAAGACATTCAGCACAATAACAACCATAC
>JAJOOR010007417.1:0-38382 GCA_036250505.1 Solanum acaule | reverse complement strand
ATGCACATTCTCATACTACCCTTTGTTAACTATATATGAAGGGGTTTCTTCACATTTTTAAACTACGATTTTTTTATGTTTTCTATTCTTCTATTTTTTAAAATTCACATTTGATTTTCAGACGTTAACAATCTCAAAGTTCAATGCAATTTAAATATTCCCTAACATGAATGATAATTAATATAATACTCAAACTAAACATATTCAATTTAGTATATCTTTTATGTTTCACATCAATATTTATTTCTATTATATTATATTAAAAGTAAGAATTCCAACAATACAATAATAACAAATTAATGCACTATAGGGGAGGGAGGAGAACGTATATTTAAGAGAATGTGAAACTAAAATATTTAAAAAGTGACTAACTTTCAATAGTAATCATAAGAAAGCTTACATCCACTATTCATAGGAACTTATACTTTATCATTCATTTTATAATTGTTTACATAATTTTTTAATTTAATAATATTCACAGTATTATTAATGTAATGCATGGTTTGATATTCACGTGCAACGCATGTGCGTCAAAACTAGTATATGTAAAATCATGAAATATATTGGATCGTTACTTTCTTTCTAGGTTTTTTTGTCAAAATTCAAAATAATATTAAGTGTTTGACTTAGAGTAATTGGTGAGAATTCCTTACTTACTTGATTGCATATGTGTTGTTCTGTGTGAAATTTGACTTTGATTCATAGTTGAGTAAATTATATTGCATATGTTCGGATACATTTTTTCACTTGGAAGAGTGGATTTGGACGTTATTAACCATGACCAAAGAAAACAACTAATAGTTTAGATGTGTTTTAATACAAGATCAATTAATATGAGACGGAGAGAGTAGCGTAAATATAAAATTCCCTTCTCACCAAGAATCCTCCTTTATTATTATTTTCCTTTTATAGGTTAATAATTATTATGTATCCCTAGAATAATTTATTGAAATAATAGTAGATTTGAAAGAAAGCAATTATTCTCTTCTTCCTAAGCGGGACTTTATGAACAAAAATAATTTGAGAAAAAACCACAACATTATTTATTTTTAGGTTGAATTATATCAAGAAGGAAGTATGCTAATTATGGGATTAATCTAAGACCATTAACTGTTACTTGAACACATGGATTCATCATCAGAACAATTGAAACAATAATATTGGGCATGTGAGATGTGTCAAAGAATCTTTAGCCAACTAAGACTAGTGTTAAGTTTTTGGTTATGCATTTAAAGCATTTTTAAAACGAGCCGCAAATGCAGGAAAGACCGAATTTACCGTTTTCGTGTGCTATAAATCATCAAAACTTCATGGACTATAGCACACGAAAAATGGTAAATTCGGTCTTTTCCGCATTGGGGCTCGTTTGAACTTGAAAATGTGTATGTTTGTCCCTAGGGATCAATTCATGCCATTAATAAGGTCGTAACGGACGTCCATAAAAAATTTCGGCCAAAAATAAGTGGGGATCACATATCACCAAAAATCCATGGACTATAGGCTATAGCACACAAAAAATGATAAATTTGGTCTTTCCCGCATTGGGGCTCGTTTAAACTTGAAAATGCGGTTGTTTGCCCCTCGGGACAAACTCACGCCATTAATAAGGTCGTAACTAAGGATTGAGATAAGAATAGAGATGAGAAGTTTAGACTCTAGAAGCCATATCATCAAAATATTTATGGGTTAACACACAAAAAAAAATGAGAAAATCATCTAATTCCTGTAAATTGGCCCAAATGCCCAAAATGGATTCTAAAAGTTGTCAACGGCACGTACTGCTCCCCCAACTCCCTACTGAGGGTTTTGTAAAGGTTTCGATTAGAAATTGTTTGTAAGTCATATCACGAAAATGTTAATGGGCTAAAACACATGAAAAACTGGGAAAAAAATTTGCCTAATTTGTTTAAATTGGCCCTTAAATGCCCAAAATGGACGCTAAAATTGTGAGACCATACGTGCCACGACCTGAGTCTACACTCTGGACATGGCCGGCACTCAAGGACCATTGTTGCTCCCCAAGCGAACCCTCATCCTGGCTGACTACAAGCGGAAGACTAACTTAAGTATGCAAAAGCTTAAAACTGAATAAAATTTATTGAACTCAATTACAAAATATTTAACTCAAAAGATTAACGCTGAATAAAATAATATATTCAACTCACCAGAAATAGGCAACTCAAGTCTTTAAAACATTTAACAAAATAAATGAAACAGACTGCTCAAACTCTATTGTTTATCTATGAAGCCTCTAAATGACAAAGATGGAAGTCGGGACAAGACTCACGACATCTGACGAAACTGAAAAGCAAATAAAATCCTCCAGAAGCAAGGAGGCTCACCATAGCTAACTGGAACTGCAAATGGTATCAACGAAATGCATGTTGATGATCCTGAATATCTGTATTTGCATTATGAAACGATGCAGGCCAAATGGCTCAGTACATGGAATGTACGAGCATGTAAGGGGAATTCTAAAGCATAAACATAAGCTTGAGCGGATGGAAAAGAAACATACTTACCTTTCTCAACTCACTCAACTCAACTCAATGAAACATATTTCAACTCATTAATAAGAGACTCAACTTTGATGAATAGGGTTCAACTTAACAACAAGATACTCAACTCAAGATAAAGCAACAATAAAAGATGCATTATATGGAAAGCTTTTCAAATAGTAGATAGCAACTTAATGTATTGAAGAATACAATAACAACTCAATTTTCTATATAAAAATACAATATAACTCTGTGGGAGATTCTCTAACCGACAACCATCACTATGAGCTATATGATGATACAGCGTCTAGCCCACGCTCCCAGAACTGTCCTATACTTTGCCGGGGTATAGAACCTACTACTAAGTGGATCCACTAGTCTATGCTAGAAAGCATTAAGGAATCATCTAAAAAGTATGACCCTTTCTACCCATGTTGGCTACATGGTTTATGGAGACTTGAGTTATCTGAACTCGTCCCCATATCGGTGCTCAATACTACTCCCAAAATGTAACTAGATCATATGTTTAAAAACATAACTCTTTATGTGGTTTGAGATTATTACTCAAAAATCTTTCTCTTAAAAGAGATGGTACTAAAAATGCTCATGAAAACTCTTTTGGAAATTGGTGTTTCCTCTCATCTTAAATGTAAAAACATTTACTCTTGGGAATACTTAGTTCCCATATATCATTTTAAAGAAAATGAACTCAGCTCTACTCTTCCTCAAACTCATATGCTCAAGTCTTAAAACAAGTTTTAAAACAATTGTTAAAAAGACTTCTTAAAATAGGGTTCATACCGAAATATAGACGTCAACGACTCAATTCAAGGTTTTCAATAACCCTGCATAAGACTCAATACTTGGAACTCAACAACTCCAGAACTCAAGGAGTCAATGATACTACTCATCTCAAGAATGCTCGACTCGAAGGGTTCATGCGGAATTATGGGCATGAACTACTTAACTCAAGGGCACAATGATAATTCTCATCTCAAAATTACTCGACTCATAGGGTTCATGCGGAATTATGGGCATGAACTACTCAACTCAAGGACCTTCATGGGTAACATGTAGTATCCCCAGGATTAGGAATATAATCCCAAAATAATTAGGAACTCAATACTCAAGACTTAGAACTTGAAGATACTACTCCTCTCAAAGATACTCAACTGATGGAGTTCATGCGGAATTTATGAGCATGAAGACTCGACTCAAGGGTCTAAATAACAATATGGAACTCAGGTATACGACTCTTCTCATTCTCATACTTACTTACTCAGAACTTATCTCAAATCGATAATTGATCTCAAAGGATTTACAATTGAACTCAAAGACTTTCTTGAACTCTACTCTTAACTCTTTCTTGAATTTGAATTATGAATTCAAGATTTAGGATTCATGATATGAAGGATCTTGATGATAGTGTAGACTCATGAATACATTATCCTCACTCATGCTCACTTACTTGAGTCTTGAAACAAGTTATTAAAATTTGTAGAAGACTCCTCAAAAAGACTCAAAGGGACTTTCTGAAACTACTCTGAAGAACTCTCAAGACTTAACTCTTAACTCTTTCTTGAAATTGAATTATGGATTCAAGGTTATGATATCATATTATGGATGATCTCTTGATGTTTAAACGTACATTAGAGTGTAGAAATCAACTAGAAAACATAGGTACGATTCGAGGGAACTCAAACGGAAAGAAGTGGGAAAGGGTAGAGGACCTGGAGACCCTGACGTACTGAGTGGCGCAGGGGGCCAGACCTTGTGGCGTGGCGCCCCACCCCTTTTCCCAGAAAAATTGACAAATTTCCTTACTCGTTTTCTGACCCTAACTCGCGTAGAATCGAATGGTTTCTTCCCCAATCACTTAGATTTGAATACCCAACCAAAGTACTCAAGAATCTACTAAAAACAACTCTTAAAATCCATATGATTATCTCAAGAACTCATCGAAATCCCAACAAAACAAGATTTAGAATGAAACTTCAAGAACACTTATCTAGAACTCATCAAGAGCTTAAATCCTTAAATTTCGAGAACGGAATTACGCTGAATAAATCATGATTGGCGCGTGGGTGAACAAACCCAAAACTATGAAAGCTTACATACCTCTTAGGGATCAAACCCTTGGCAAATCCGCAACAAAACATCAAGAACTTGACGAAACCTTGACTTTCCTCCTCTTTTCTCCTTTTTTTCTCTTCTTTTCTCTTCTTGAACTCTTTTCTAAAACCCTAGCGTGAATTATGATTGTGTAAACTGAACCAAATCAGTTTAGACCCCTATTTAATTACTAATCACAAGATTAAAAATATTTTGATATATATATATATAATTTCCCATATATAGCAATTTTTAAATACTTTACTTTCAATAAAGTGAAGGAGGAATACTGGACTTTCTGCACAGGAAGAAGGGTTTTGAAAAAAAAAGAAAAATTGAAAGTGTTTTCATTTGAAGAGAAAAATATCAAAATTAAGCTCGATGTACCCGAAAATGGTTACATTTTTGGAATTAAGCTCGATGTTCCCTATTCTTTCCTTTCCTTTCTTCTCCAACTACACCTAAGGCAGATCATTTTTTCTTAAAGGTGGGACAAAGTAGATCAATGGAAAGGAACAGGATGTATCAGGGAAACACGTGTTTCATAAATGAAATACACACGTTATTTAGAAAGTAATGAATCAAATTATCAAATTAATCATATTTGTACAATTCACTTTTCTTTGGACTCACTATTGTCTTCTTACTTTTCTTGTTGGTTTATAAATATTAGAATATGAAAATATATTAAAAAAACTATTATTGTTTGAACATTACTTTGTCGCATGAGATTATATATTAAATACAATATTAATAATATATACACATAGACAAAACTAAACCATGATAAGCAAAATATAAAGTTTAATCAACTGAGAAAATGTGATGTCAACTCAATAAACGATGTATAACTATAAATTGTAATAGTGATTGAAGAATATAATAATGCTACAAAATAAATATTTTCTTCACCCTGATATAAAATTTAATCGTCATATTTGTAGCTCATATGATATCATTCATTTTGACCTCTATAAACAAGTCATCATGTGACAAATTGTCCATTTACAAAAGTTTGCACTTCATTTTTTTGTATTTAATTACTTATTCTAAATTATATTTTAATATAATTAATATTATTTTACAACAATTATATTACACTCAATATACACGTGCTATGAAGCTATTCATGTAAAGCACTTCGTATGAAGCTCTTTATGGAAAGCATTGTAGATATCCATTTGGCTGGTTCATACCAATGGACGTAGAATTATTGGGCCCTGCTGACACCTAATATGGCACTTGTGACTGATTATGTCTATTTTGAATAACACATAGTAACTTTACTTCTTGCCAAAGCACATCAGAACAATGTAACTGGAATTGACATGCTAGTTGATTCAAATTTCATTTATACACCATCTTGTTCATTTAGCAACTATTGACATATAATATTTCACTATTTCATATAAGAACAGAAACGTAGTTTCAAGAACATAAATCATTCAGCTATCTGTACATCGACTTCCTACAAGCAAGGAGCGGCAGAAAAGAATGCTGTCCATTCATGGCATCCTCAATATTGACTTTATGTTCTGAGAAATTTTAAGGATACATTACTCAGACCAGTAAACTCATTTGAGAGAACATAAATCAATGCTATCTATTGTGTACACTATCTCTACCTATACCACACACAATGAACGCACCACGGCAATGTGTCTCATTCAGACAGATACCAAGCCTTCAGGAAGCGAGTCATTGTCCTTCTGTGGTGATATAAATCTACGGCAAGCATAGAGTACAGCAGAATGGAATGCGGATGTGTTCTCCATAAATACAAAGTGACCAGCCTGCAAGAAAGAGAAGGGTTTTGTCAGTAACTAGGGATTATCCCTGGTGCTTCACTTTATACTACTATGTAGTTTCGGGAAACAATAATTAGAAGTGAGATTATTTTCTAAAGAGGGGCAGGAAAAGGGAAAGAAAGAGAGAACCTGAGGGACCCTAATGATTTCACATGGAACCTTCATATTCTTCCTTGCCTGTTGCGCTCCTTGGTAATTCATCCAATCTTCATGTCCATATATGAAAGCTGTTGGCACCTTCCAATCTGGTGCTCTGTGAATATAAGAAGTCCGAGATATTAGTAGAGAATCGCAGCTAAAATTCTCATCAAGGTTTAGAGAGTCAAGTTACTTGACAATTTAACATCATGTACCCCTAGCTAGTTCTATTTTGACTGGAATATCTAAGAGGCTTCTGAAATCCCAAAGCCCCATAAGAATAATGTTATTTCAAGATTTATTAAATAACTTTGTTCATAGGCAGGAGCATGGTGTGTAAACGTCCCAGACTGCGTAGAACGTACCAAGGGCAGAAATGGTTCATTAAAAAAAATGGTCCACTAGAATTTCAAGGAATTCACAGCACGAATGGAAGTCAAAATCCAGGTACTCTTGGGTCAATATGTCCTGAATCCAGGCATAATTTGTTGGCGTTTGGACATGTGATTTGGCCATGAAAATTGTGAAATATGAACAAGTGGTTTTTGTTTTCAAAGTGAAAAATGGCATTTGGAAATTGGAGTTGTGTTCCAACATGAATACAAATTGGAGTTGTTTTTGGACTTTTGTGAGTGATTTGGAGTGAAAAAAGTAAAACAACTTTCTGGTGTTTTTCAAATTCCGGAATTCAACTTGTGAAGTGTCGAGTTGAATTCTGGAATTTTCTGAAATTTTATGGCCAAACATGATTCCCCGAATTCAACTCTGAAGAAGTAAAAATATTCATGGTCACATGGCCACTAAATGCTTCATAGCATAAAAGAGGTCAAATGCTTACTGACACGTTAAATAACAGGTATCAAGTAATGTGAACCCCATCCATCAGCAGAATACTACAACATTCTTTACATATTTTGTTTGAGCTTTACTAACTTTTATGATCTCATCCTACAGACTATTAACTACACACAAAGAATACCATGCCAAATCATCTTGGTTACCGAAATATACTTATTCCATCAAACAAATGAAATAATTCTCCCTGGCATTTTACTTTACCACAATGAATAAATCAATCAGCTACATCTCACTCCTAAACTAGCTATCGACTATACCTATTCCTCTCATATCAAGCCTACTTTATTCCAATATAAAATAATTTGTATTTCAAGGGATACTTGAGGTTCTCTAGATCTCATATTCCACTAGGACATAAATGTCTCTTAAACAGAATAAGAAAGACTCCAGGCGCATATAGGACCGAGAGAAATGTAACAACAACCGAACATGATTTTACAAGTTGGTATAGCCTAAATAGATGTTTCACTTCAATTGTGTTATGTTCCTAAGCTAAGACCTGCACTGACTCAGAGAGAGATATAGGTCTTCTGTAACTTTTCTCAATGTGATTTTAGGACTACCTTGACCTCTATTATCAGTTTCATTCGCTGTATTATAGCACCTACAATGCCAGTTCATATAGAGGTCTAAACAGTATAACACAGGCAAAGATTAAAATATCAAATATCACAAAAAGTGTTATTTAGTTTATAATGGTTGTATGCTAGTCATCATGACCAGTTCAAGAATTTCCTTTTCTTTAAACGACAAGAGGGTGAGGGCTCCTAGCAATGGCAAATTAGTATACAATTGCAAATAATTACTTATTAAACCACATCATTCCAGCCGTTTTTTGAATGCTTAAAATTACAGTGCCTGGGAATCAGACAACGTTATTTACTACATCTTCAAGGCCCTCATCCTTTTTGGAGAATAAATTCCCATGTAGTTGAGGCTCTTACTTACATTTAGTTGCTTGAATTAACTGCATAACTGAACCATCCAATTCTTTTACTCATTTACATCCTAAAGTCTGTCTACACAGTGCAAATTCAATTGAATTAGCATTCTAAAATTAAGCTGAGGAATAGTTCTTATTAGCTTCCGAGAACACCTTATTGCAAAGATGTGAAGGCAAGCTCTATCTTACTGCATCAACTGTAATGCCGAAGAGTTCATGCAGTCTTCCATTTAGTTCCCTCATTCCCACTCTCTTAAGTGAAAAAAGGACTATTGAGTGGCATCTATTGTCTTAAACATTTTCTCTCTTTATGTTTTTCTCCGCACCTTGCTCTGCACCATAGTTGCTGATAAATTACCTCTCACTGTCGTGGCGTTTGCTGCTATTGCAAGTAAGAGAAGCAGGGGGACCCTTGCCATCAAATCACGTCGCGGTCTGTGGTTTCCCTTGTTTTGATACATCTCATATCACATGTAAATAAGTGGGGAATCCAAGTTCTACCTCTATAATTTTAACAAGAGCCTCATATTCCAGCAAAGTGTGGCAAGCAGAAGCCATTATAGCAGCATTATAAGAACAGAAACTGAACAGTACTAAACGGATTCAGAGCTAGACACTGTAAGGATCTACAGTAGCAGGAATCTTAGGTTTTCAGCAACAGCAACTCAGTAATAAACATTAGCATTCATTTGCATGTGTTCTTGTGTGTGAAGAGAAAGAGATGGGGGTGGGGAAGAGGGAGAGGGAGAGGGAAAAAGAGACAAAGAGTGGGTATATCACCTGTGTAAAAGCGGACTCTTCGCAAATGCTCCAAAGGAAAATATATATTTTAAGCATAGCTCTCCACTAGGTTTTGCAGCCAAAGTGTGATATACATAATCTTCCATAAAAAAAACAATCGATATTAGAAACTTAAGATGTGCAATGTGTACAACCATCATGAGAAATAAAAAAACAATGCCAATTAATAAGATTTGCAACGTACCTGAGAGTAGTCTGGACGACTCCTCAGTCAAATCATCTCCATTAGAATATGCAGTAAATCTAGCATTTGTGTATTTGCGAACAAGGTCTGGACCCCATGGGCCTAAGCCTCTTCATTATTTAAATTGCCAGCAATATTAGCACTCTTCAGATAAATAAGGCCATGTATACAAAATTCTTTCAGAACTACTAGGCCAGTTAAAACCTCAATCCAGGAAAGGATCCCGGACAGCTACAGGGAGCATCTTAGAGCCACAAAAAGAAGTCAATATACAAGATAAAGTATCAATTATCAAGTATATGAGTAGTACCAACTCTACAAGTCAGTAAATATGCACAGGCATCAACATGTATGATTTTTCAAAAATCTAGAATATGAAACAACCACCTGTGGAGTCAATCTTTTTTGTCAAATCATTGACAAATACCGGGTATCTTGTCTTAAAAGAAATGTCTCTAGCACTTAATAACTCTTTTAGTTACTGAACACCTACAGGATTATGAGAGAGTGAGGAAGAGAGAAAGATTAGCAACCACAGCCCACAAGGGTACCCTTACTTATAAAAGGCATTTTTCAGGACAACGGCAGTCTTTTCTTTTCATAAATTAAAAAAAATATGCATGGCTCATGTATCACGTAAAATCCAAACGCATGATGAATAGCTTAATTTTACAGATAACTATGATAAATCAAAGAAAGAGAAGGTTAGTCCCTTCATTTCCTATTTACATACTAAGATGAAAATTTACCCTGTTATCCCAACCAAACATCTTTTTAAAGGGGAGAAAAAAAAGGTTTGATATCTTTTTTTTTTTTTTTGCGCTAGACATTTTGTGTTACATACAATGTAGTGGATTCATCTAGATGATGCCAACTAATTTCGGACAGAGGCATGATTAAGTGCTTGATGTCTTACATTTGCTTTCAAACTTTGGGAATGTGTGAACCATTCAAGGAAAGGTTACAACTAAATTAAGACGAAGCAAACCATCGAGTGGGACAGTAGTTAAGATTAGATAGCTAAGAAACCAAAAGAGTATATTGAATCCACCTGTCAGTATCTTATATGGGTTCCCTCAGGTCCTTTATCATGCATTCCTCGAAAAACATTGACACCCAGGCAAAGCATTTGCAACAGAAGTACATATGCTCGCCATATGATCATATCATTTGAAGATGGGGAACAAAAGAGAAATGAATCATAAACATTTTAGGCGTTAGGCTTAAAATGAATAATGTTCGCCGAGTAAAGTAAAAGCTTGCACTAATCAGAGGCTACAGCGAGAAGAAGGAACAAATGGGAAAAATCAGACATATCAAGAGTATCACTGTAAATGTTTGTATAATGCAGTAAAAGATGCAAAATAAATGTCCAGCAGCATGTTAGACTAGAGAAGAAGCAAGTGTTTAGAAAAGCATCTACCTGATAACTTTCATCGGGGTAAAATTAGACTCCCACAGATGATTCAAGACAGCTCCCTTCCAAGTTGCTCTGAACTGGGTCATCCGCTCAGACATATGTTCAGTTTGTGATGTAAATCCGGCTGGTCCTACTAGAATCAACTGCTGAACATGCTCAGGATGCTACAAGAGAAATAGAATCGTTTAATCAGCAGTAAAATATACATGACCATATATATTAAACTATAATTTCACATTTCTATGAATTTCTTATTTTTCTGAAAAATTGGGTTCTATGAAAATTGATCACCTTGAGAGCATATTTGGCAGCGACATACCCTCCAAAAGAGTGCCCAAGCAAAATAAAGTTGCTAAGATTTTTGGCTTTGCGCCACTCCTCAAAGGAATCAATAAACCAATTTTCAGTCTCTGCATTAGAAAAGATGCCTCTTTCAGAACAAAATTGTTCAGTAAATAAGCCGCAGATATGGTATCTTCCAATGAATAAAGGTACTCAAATGTGTAATCAACTTGTAAGACTAACCTTCGGTACTTTTGCATGTGAAGTCAGGCCTGCTTGATCCACCCCAGCTGCATAATACATTAGCCAGTCAGAGAACTACCAGTATGCTCATTTGTCTCTTTCGTTCTTTATTCTACATAAAAGTGACATATATTGGAAAACTTTCACCACTCCTTTCGTTCTACTCTAGGACTTATAACAGCAGCTCTTGAAGCTACTGCTAACTAAAGAAAGCAAAAGGAAGCAACGCATAGTCAATTAGACCGGTAAGCCTCCACAAACTTCCCAGGAGAATAAATAAGTGTCAATGTCACAACACAGATACATCCTTTTTTTTGTTACCATTCTCAAAAATAGGTCTATTTTACAAAGGTTGACACAGAAAGCCTTCATGTGACACTTATATAAATATTTTCTACATAGAAAGGGCTGAAAATCAACCCTGATAATTTTTTAAAACTTTAAACTTTCTGCACTTACAAGTCAGGTAGTGCCTCGGATAATTTCGTTGCGATCTATTCAGTTTGAGGGCAACGGCACATTGTATACCTCATTAACTACTAATTAATATAACTTGGCTACAACATTATTGTATCACCCCATAATAACATCACGTAGGTTTCAAATTAAAAATTAGTGACGCTCGAATCATTCTCATTATTAGCCATTCACTGAAGCATCAACTACGCAAAAAAGAAACTAGCACAAAGCTGATCATCCAACAACTACAGCAACTAGCAGGACTAAATGAAAGGATTGCTCAAGTTATAACTCAAGTGAATATGCAAACCAATAAACAGAACTTCACTATGATACACCCAAAGGGAATTTATTTTCAGTTGGTATTTAGCAGGATAAGTAAATATCTCCATCCAATGAAGATTTGAATGCTTGGTTAAGAGCATATTGTCCAACTAAATTGACCCAAATGTGTCCCAAAGTATACATTTATGCGCAATAACCTATAATTAGAAGTTTCACTTTCAGTATATCTTAGTTATTGCAACTACCAAACAACTAAACATCTAGAATCAAAAAGTCATTAAATTTATTCTTCTATATCACTTCACATATATGGGGTAAGTACCACTACAGAATGTTTCAAGAGGGAGGAAAACATCTGTATGAAATTATGAATGTGCTCATAAATTTACACATAATATATACTCACCCAAGCTGATCAATAGCAATTACTTTGAAATGCTTTGCAAGGGCATAAAAATTCCGAAAGAAGAAACCTTGAGAGGCACCATATCCATGGACCATAACAAGAGTAGGAGAACCCTCTTTGCTGTCGAAAGTAACAGTATTGATAAATCTCGGTTCATTGCTCACCGATCGAAACCATCTAACTTTTGAACCTGGTGGACCAGACCCAATGTTGACCTGCTCTTGAGTATATGGAGTCCTAATCAAGAAACATACAAACTTTCATGATAGATGATAGAATAGTTTGCCTTAAGGTAACTACATGTTGCCCGACAGAAAATACAATGAAAAATTTGTGCATTACTGACTCAAAGAATCCCCAGAGTTTCCACTCACTAAACCAATGAATACAGCAGTGTTTGTAAAAGGAGAAGCGCAAACGAGCAACAAGGTCTTTGGGCTTAAAATGGAAAGAGAGAAGTGAAGCTCACTATTACGTAACGTAATAGTTACACGTATATGAATTAGTACTACAATAATCAAATTACAATTCAAATACTCTCTCAATCTCGACTTATATGTCCTAATTTATGAGACATTTTTATTTTATCCTTAATGAGATGATTTATAGACATACAAATATTTATGATTTTAGACTAATTTCTTCTTTCATTTTTTAAAGTCCATACCCAGTGAAACACCTTCAAGAGTAATTAATTTCAAGAATCCATTTACAATAATGCTGGTATTGATCTGACTACTCAAAGTTGAGATTTAAATAATTGAATGTTTCTTTTTTTTTTTTTTTTTTATATAACCGAGAAATCCGTCTGTAACCCGCCCTTTGGATCTTATTGTGACCACTTTGAGTTGCATTCTTAGAAATGCACATCTATCTAAAGCATATGGTTTCATCTGTGACCCCTCAATTCACCTTATTTGATCACTTTTAATAACGCTGAAATGCAGTAGTATAAAATATCATTTACCATGACAACAATTCTTTTAAGTACGATAGGTAACACATCCAATCAAATTAGCTACATGATTGACTAATTAGAAAATGGTTGAGCGCAGTCTAACTACCATAAATACTGAAGAGAGAAATGGATAATTATGAGTTTTTTTTCCACAGAGCTGCGCAAACTAGGTTGCACGCACTCTGACTAATCTAGTAGTTAAACATTCTATATCCAAGCAGATGAAGTTGGTGTGAACCTATAGCCTGAAGCACGCTAAGTGTTGTAGCATGAATTATGTGCAGTGTTTTCTCCTAAATGACCATTGACCACCACTCAGTTATGTGGTTGGAACAAGAAAAAGACTTAAAGAGAACAATTGAATGTGATTGAGGCATATACATGAATGAATTTAAACAGAAAATATCAGAGGATTCGGGAATACACAAATAAGTAAGAATTACCTAACAAGAGAAAGAAGACGTTTTTCAGCAGCGATGATGTGGTCAGTAGATGTAGGTATCCAACGAAGAGAAGAGGGCCAAAATGACCACCGTTTTGCTCCGGCAGCTGTTGTATCGGCGGCTGATGAATTGATTTGTTCCGCCATTTTTACCAATGAATTCGATAACCTCCTTAGTCCGATGCTCATGCGATTGATGCAACAGATAATTAATTTCCCCTTTTGTCGCTGAAGTCCCCAAAATATAGGCGTATGTGCTAGATAGAGTGTTCTCCAAGTTCTCTACTGCCTTTCCAAGAAACTTAACCTCATTCTCTCCTTCGCCGGTTTCATATTTTAGTATTTGACAATCAAATTGTATCATATTAGATTTCAATTCCAGCGATGCAAAAACGTAGGCAGTGACGTGGGCGGAGCAACTCCAATCGCAGATTCCATATTCCAACCATCACCTTTGCTTCTTCCCCTAATTTAGTCAACTATTCAAACGTATATTTTTAGCCTATTTTTTTGGTTATAAATATATTTGTATTACATTACAATAAATATCTATGTTATAGTTCTTTTTTTTTTTTGAGAAAAGTTAGAAATCTTAAGTTTGGGATTAATCTAGTTTTGTCCTATAAATAAAGGTAGAGTGTGCATCGTTCGATTCGATTTTATATATTATCTGTTTAATTTTTTATTTTTAAATACGTCAAATCAATAAGATATTTTTTATTGATTCTTCAAGTTCGATTTCAGTTTAACCAATAAGAAAATGTTTATAAAACAAATATATGAATTCTCCAACAATTTGACATGACAAGACAATGATGCAACTTTACAAACGCACATGTAATCATTTAAAATTTATTAAATATAAATTTATAAAATGATTCGGATTATATTAAATTCGTGACTATATCAGGCCAAATAAATAGGGAAAAGGTTCAAATATACCATCGAACTTTTAGAAAAGGTTCATTTATGTCATCCGTTAAAAGTTTGGCTGATCTATGTTATAGTTGTTAAAGAAAGGCTCATCCATGCCATTTTTTTCAACTCCAGTTTTGCAAAATCATTTTTTTACACCCCAAACAAGGTTTAACGCTTTCCAATTGGTGTTTTTGGATCAAATGTATATTTTTTTATCCTACTTCCTTAAGAACACATAAAAAAACATTAACAATTCCCAAATTTCAAACTTGTTCACTTCTTCACGAAATCGCCTCAAATTTCAAGAGCAGTTTCTCTCCGAGCTAGATATCAAAACTC
Source organism: Solanum acaule (assembly GCA_036250505.1). NCBI lineage: Eukaryota > Viridiplantae > Streptophyta > Magnoliopsida > Solanales > Solanaceae > Solanum > Solanum acaule. The sequence goes on along the minus strand of JAJOOR010007417.1, from coordinate 23,288 downwards.
AATATCTTTTGAGTTCGAATTCAACCTAACTCAACAAGACCCACTTGAAATTTCTTCAAAGTTTCTAAACTTCAACATTCTTTAATGATAGAATTTTCTCCACCACTTCAAATCATTTGAAAAATTGAACATAGACTAAAAAAAACACTAGGCAACAAATATCTAATGTAAAAAAACAACTACAAAAACACGAATCAAATTCATTTGTTGGAATTATTTTTTTAATACGGGTGAATTTTTTAAACTATACAAATGATTTTAGAATTTTAGTTTTTTTTAGAAAAGAATTAACGAAGTAGCCGAAATTTGAGATGATTTCGTGAAGAATTGAAAATGTTGAAAATTTGGGAGTTGTTTATGTTCTTCATGCGTTCTTGGATGCACAAAGTATTGGAGACTATTGGCTGGAATGAGGAGTATGTCAAGCATATTGAAAAATTCTCCATAAAGCAGCTTTATAAAGCCATTAGAGGAGAATACCAGAAGATAGAAGATGGAATGGAGGAGGCTCACATGTAACAATATTGTCTGCCCTAAGTGGATTTTCATTTTATATTTAGCCCTACATAGCAGGCTACTCACAAGGGATTGATTGGCAACATGGGGATGTGTAGAAGATATTCAATGTGTATTATGTAGGAATGAGGATGAGAACCACAATCATTTGTTCTTTCGATGTTTGTTCTCATCACAGGTCTGGCAGAAGATACTAAGGTGGCAAAACATTAATAGGGAAGCTAAAGGATGGGAAGAGGAAACAAGCTGGGCAAATACATACTATAAAGGTAAGCAAGCAAAGGCTGAGGTATATAGGATGACATTGGCTACAAGTGTGTATCTCATCTGGCAGGAGAGGAACCAAAATTTTTTCCAGAAAACAGCAAGAACTCCGGCAATGCTGGCAAAACAGGTTGTCCAAGAAGTGCATATGAGAGGGAGAACAAGCATACAATTAAACTGTGTACTAGCAACTCTGAACTTTTATCCTGAATAGGTGCAATTTACTTAGCTAGAGTGGTAAATGCATAGTGAAGTCTGTTAGAATAGAGAACTGATAATGCATAGTTTGGGAGATGTCCAATATGCGTGAGTTAATGATTTGTATTGTTTCATTTGGTAATGATTTTTTTTTATTTACCAAAAAAAAAAAAACTGTACATTTGATCCAAAATCTCCAATTCAAAAGTGCTAAACCTTGTTTGGGGTGTAAAAAATGGTTTTGCAAAATCGGAGTTACAAAAAAATGGCACGGATGAGCCATTTCTTTAATAGCAATGGCATAGATGAGCCAAACGTTTATGTTTTAACGAATGACATAAATGAGCCTTTTCTAAAAGTTCAATGGCATATTTGAGCCTTTTTCTGAATAAATATTATGGATTAATATAATTAGAGTAAGTATTTAAATCCAATAAATATGTATTTGATTAAAGTCCAAATTAAGTGATGTGGGCTACAATAGATGAGCCCAGTTCACTAAGCCCAATCTCATGGCCCATTTTGGTGCAACGTGGAAGATGATGCGGCATGCCAAGTCATTAAGAAGCCAATAGGATCATGACATGTATCAAAATGAAATGACAAGCCCGCTCCATAAAGCTCATATGTCATGTCACTTAAATCTGATTGGTCGAAGGGAATCTTGTTCCAAATCACAACTCCTCTATTCTAAAACTATAAATAAGGGTCCACATAATTCGGAAAAGGAACCAAAAATTCTAAACAAGAAGCTAGAGAAAGCTCGTGGTACAAACACCATAAATTTCTCTATAAGCTACAAGTTTAAGAATTCAAGCATTCAAGTTCAAGAACGATCAAGATCAAGACCATCATATTCGAGAACAAGCTCGAAACCCTTGAATTTAAGTAAAAATCAAGATCAAAATAAAGCTCAAGTTCAAGTTCATCGAAGATTCAAGAACAAACTTTAAAGCTCTTGAATCGAAGATCAAGCTCAAGAGCCCTTGAATTTATATTTGAAAAGGCCAACTTAGAGGAATCATAAAGATTGTAACACTCACACTTTGAAATAATAAATACGATTGTTGCGATACTTTTCCGTTCTTGATTATTATTTCCTCAACGCGAATTTTATTGTCTACAAATTCTAGCACGCCCGATGGGACAATCTCTATCTCTCATATCAACTTTTCAAGCATCAAAGAATATCGAAATGACTTCCATGAAGATCAACTCTTAATCAATTGACTCTAAGGCCACTAGCTCCAAATTCTCTACTAAAATTGAAGGAATTCTTGGTATTACCTTTGGAAGTTTCAAAGTTGTTACGAGGAGCAAGGCTGATACACTAGGACAACAAACACTTCAAGTGTCGTCCGCAACAACTCCTGTTTTTGGGTCTTCGACTCCAAAATGATCAAGTTCCTCCACAAATGCTTAAGAAGGAGGAAGCAGTGTTGCTGAAAAGATCAAGAAGACCTTGACTCTACTTGAGCAATCTGGTTCCAAGAACTCTACCACAAAGGAGAACTATTATTCAACCAATGAATACTCTCCACATGCATCATGTAATGTGAGTTTGATGCAGATCAACTTACGCGACAATCCATGTTATTCTCCTACATCTCCAATGATAATGCAAGCAATGGTAACTGATGTTTTTTGCTCTGAGGAACAACTTACAAATCTGAACTTAACCAAGCATGTACAATACCAAGAGTCTCGAATTGACAAATTGATGGATAAAATGGAAGGCCTTTTAGATGGAGAAACTAGTCATGCGCCTTGAAAGGGTGTTGAAGTTCAAGACATCAAAAATCCTGCGAAGCAAACACCACTTGTTAATGAGATGCCAGTTTCTTCTGAAGGAATGATCCCACTTGATCGCTTGAAAGAGTTCATTGAAGGAAAAATCAAAGATAAGTATGAAGTCTCCACCAAGTATTCTCATATGTATGCCAAGCCATACACTACAAGAATTGATAACTTCAAAATGCCTGCTGGTTATCAACTTCTCAAATTTCAACAATTTTAGGGTAAAGGAAATCCAAAACAAACATGTTGCACACATTGTGGAGACATGTAATAATGCTAGAACCTATGAAGACCATCTTGTCAAGCAGTTTGTCCGCTCTATAAAAGGAAATGTCTTTGATTGATACACGGATCTCGAGCCCAATTCTATCGATAGTTGGGAGAAACTAGAGCATGAGTTTCTCAATCTCTTCTACAGTACAAGGAGTACGGTAAGCATGGTAGAACTCATGAATACTCGCCAAAGGAAAGATGAATCAGTTATAGATTTCATATATTGATGGAGGAACGTGAGCCTAAATTGTAAGGATAAGCTTAGTGAAGCTTCTGCAATAGAAATGTGTATTCAAGGAATGCACTGGGAACTTCTTTATATCTTACAAGGAATAAAACCAAAATCCTTTGAAGATCTAGTGTCACGCCCCGAGACTACACCCTGGGTGGGACTGGCACTCGAGAATCATTGATGGCCCCAAGCGAACCCTTGGCCTAGCTTAACTCTTAGTGGAAGACTTACACAACATTGAATAACTCAAATGAAAACTTTAACTCAAATAACTACCCAAATTTTTTAAAGAAAACTATTCACTAGCCAAAGTGGCAACTCAAGTCTCAGACACCAATAATTGAAATGAAAAAGACTAATGAATTATAACTATCTATCCATGAAGCCTCTAATACTATTAGGGATATCGGGACAAGACCCCCGATCATCCTAACAAAATTAAATGACAAAAAAATGATAAAAAAAGGGATCCTCCAGAAGCAATGAGGCTCACCAACAACTTTGAAGCTCAACTAGATCAACGAAGCGCTGGATGTTGATCCTAGTTACTTGTATGTGCATCATAAAACGATGCAGGCCAAATGGAGTCAGTACATTGAATGTATGAGCATGTGAGGGGAAATATAAAATAAGACATAAGCTTGAACTGGAACTAAAAGAAACACTTACCTCGTCACAACTCTACTTAACTCATTTCAATATAAAATAGTAATAAAGATGTAGTATAAAGAAAACTTTAAAACATGTAGTTAACAACTCAATGTATTGAAAGACACAACAATAACTTAGTTTTGTATATGAAAATACAAGTTACTCTGTGGGAGATTCTATAACCGACAACCATCACTATTAGCTATGTGATGATACAATGTCTCGACCACGCTGCCAGAACTATCCTATACTTTGTCGGGGTATAGAACTCCTCAACTACGTGGATCCACTAAGCTATGCTTAAAAAGCAATAAGGAATCATCTAAAAAGTATGACCCTTTCTACCCACGTTGGCTACATAGTTTATGATGACTTTGAGTTGTATGAACTCGTCCCCATATCGATGCTTAATGCTATTTCCAAAAATATACTTAGCTCATATGTTTAAAAACATGACTTTCTCTGTTGTTTGAGATTATTACTCAAAAATCTATCTCTTAAAAGAGATGGTACTTAGAACTCCTCATGAAAACTCTTTTGGAAATTGGTGTTTCCTCTCATCTTAAATCTAAAAAACATTTACTCTTTGGGAATACTTAGTTCCCATATAACATTTTAAAGAAAATGAACTCGGCTCTACTCTTTCTCAACTCAATTCTTTAAGTCTTAAAATAAGTTTAAAACAATTGTAAAAGACTTTTGATAAAACTCCAAGAACTCTTTAGACTTGACTCTTAGCTCTACCTTGAATTTGAATTATGGACTCAAGGTTTATAATCTCATGTTATGGATGATCTCATAATGTGTAGATGTACCTTAGAGTGTAGAAATCAACTAGAAAACATAGGTACGATTCGAGGGAACTCAAACAGAAAGAAGTGGGAAAGGGTAGAGGACCTGGTGACCATGGCATACTGAGTGGCGCAGGGCGTCAGACCTTGAACTGCAGAGCCTAGGTTGGGGCGCACTGAGTGGCACGGCTCCCCAGAGCCCTTCCTACAGACACTGATGTGGGGAGCACTGAGTGGCGCGGCGCCCCACTCCTTTTCCCAGAAAATTTGACAAATTTCCTTACTCATTTTTCGACCTTAATTCATCTAGAATCGAATGGCTTCTTCCCCAATCACTTAGATTAGAATACCCAACCATAGTGTACAAGAATCTACTAAAAAGCAACCTTAAAACTTATACGATTTTCTCAAGAACTCATCAAAACCTCAAAATCAAGATTTATGAAGGAAACTTCAATATAACTCATCAAGAACTCAAATCCTTTACTTTCAAGAATGAAATTATGCTGAATTAATCATGATTGGCGCGTCGGTGAATGTAGCCAACGCTATGTGAACTCACATACCTCTTAGGGATCAAACCCTTGGCGAAATTCGCAACGAAATCCTCAAGAACTTGACGAACGCTTGACTTTTTTATCCTTTTCTCCTCTTCTTGAACTCCTCTCAAAGCCCTAGCATATTTTAGGATTTGTAAAACTCAATCAAATCAGTTTAGACCCCTAAATATTACCAATTTTCGTTTTAAATTAATTGGGTAAGCAAAATACCAAAATACCCCTCTTAAATCCGGGTAGCTTTCCTTAACTAGACAACCCCAATTCAAACTGGAATATCTCCCTCATACGAGCTAGAAATCGAGCAAACTCAGTGGAGTTAGAAAGAGGATTCCAAGACCTTTTATTTGATATCTTATGGGCCACCTAACTCATCGTGTACTGAAAGTTATGGTCGTTTGAAGTTTACCCAAAACTCATACTTAGCATAACTTACCAAAATTTCCAAATTTGCTATTTCCAATTTTATTCTTTCTAATTATAGTTCTTTCAAAAACTGAGGTCTTCTATTTCTTTCAAAAAACCAAGGTGTTACAATATCTCCTCCTTGGGAACACTCGTTCTCGAATGAGATTACTTTAAGTAGACTAAGGGTGTAACATCTAACATTCAGCTCAAACACCCTACCAGCAATATATAACACAACATGCCAACTTAAAATAAATGCCAAGAAAAGGATAAGTTCCTTACTTTGGAATTTCTTTGGACTCAAAGAGATGTGTGATACCTCTTCTTCATATCCTCCTCAGCTTCCCAAGTGGATTCCTTAACAAATTGGTTCCTCCACAAAACCTTGACTGATGCTACCTCCTTGGTTCTCAACTTGCTAACTTGACAATCTAGAATTTGAACATGAATCTCCTCATAAGATAAGCTATCATTAATACCAATATCTTTAATAGGTATGATAAGTGAAGGATCGCCGATACACTTCTTCAACATAGAAATGTGAAATATTGAATGGGCTGCTGCTAACTCTTGCGGTAGCTCCAACTCATAAGCCATGTTACTGATCCTCTTAGATATTCTGTAAGGACCAATATGTCGGGGACTAAGCTTCACCTTCTTACCAAATCTCATAATACCCTTCATGGGTGAAACTTTCAAGTAAACCCAATCATCTACTTCAAACTCTAAGTCTCTTCTCCTAACATCTGTATAGGATTTCTGATGACTTTGCGTTATTTTCAGTCTCTCTTAAATAACCTTCATTTTCTCCATAGCTTGATGAACTAAGTCTAGTCCTATCAACCCAGCTTCACCAACCTCAAACCATCCAATAGGAGATCTACATCTTCTCCCATAAAGAGCCTCATAAGGAGCCATCTGGATGCTAGAGTGATAACTGTTGTTGTAAGCAAATTCTATGAGAGATAAGTGATCATCCCAATTCACTTTGAAATCGATCACACACACCCTCAACATATCCTCTAAAGTCTGAATTGTGCACTCTGCTTGACCATTTGTCTGAGGATGAAAAACAGTACTCAAATTTACCTTCGAACCTAAACCTTTCTGGAATGACTTCCAAAATTGTGCACCTCTATCTGAAATAATCGACACAGGAACTCCATGAAGTCTAACTACCTCTTGAATATATAACTTAGCATAATCTTCTACTGAATGTGTAGTCTTTATCGGTAAGAAATGGGCTGATTTAGTCATTCGATCTACAATCACCCAAATCGAACCATGCTGCCTGCGAGATCGTGGTAAACATATAATGAAATTGATATTGATCATCTCTCACCTCCATTCTAGAAGATCTATATTCTAAGCCATACCACCGGGCTTCTGGTGCTCTACCTTGACTTACAAGCAATTCAAGCATTTAGCAATGAACTTTGCGATACACTTTTTCATACTACTCCACCAATAGACTTCTCTCAAGTTGCAATACATCTTTGTGGAACCCGGATGGATAGAATATCTGGAGCTATGAGCTTCCTTGATGATCCTCTCTTGGAGTTCATCCACCCTTGGTACACACAGTCTACCTTGATACCTCAATACCATCTCCCCCTTGTTCAAAAGCCATCACTTTTTGTTTATGAAAATCTGCCTTTAATTCAAGCAAAATAGGATCTTGGTCTTGTTTCTCTTTCACTTCAGATACTAATGATGATTCAATCCCATTCATTACCACTACTCCTCCTTCGTTGGAATCCATTAGTCGAACTCTTAATCATGTAAGTCTATGCACATCTTTTGCTAACTCTTTCTTGTCTTCCTCAACATGGGCAGTACTACCCATAGACAATCTGCTCAAAGCATCAGCAACAACATTAGCCTTACCTGGTGATAGGCAATACTCATGTCATAATCTTTGAGTAACTCCAACCACCTCCTCTGTCTGAGATTAAGTTCTTTTTGACAAAACACATACTGAAGACTATTGTGATCGGTGAATACATCCACATGAGCACCATAACGATAGTGATGCCATATTTTTAACGCGAATTCTATAATAGCCAACTCTAGATCATGGGTTGGGTAATTCCTCTAGTGAATCTTAAGTTGTCTGGAGGCATAAGTTATAACTTTGTCATTCTGCATTAATAAACAACCCAGTCAGCCTCTGGACATATCACAATATACCACAAAACCTTGTGTACCTTCTGGTAAGGTCACAATTGGGGCAGTAGTCAACCGTTTTTTAAATTCCTAAGAGCTTTTCTCACAAGCTTCAGACCATTGAAACTTAACTGTTTTCTGAGTCAACTTAGTCAATGGTGATGAAATAAATTAAAACCCCTCGATGAACCTTCTATAATATCTAGCCAATCCTAAGAAACTCCTAATATCAGTTGGAGACATGGGCCTAGGACAGTTTTGTACTGCCTCAATCTTTGGAGTGTCAACTCGAATTCCATCACTAGAAATAATATGACCTAAGAACTCCACAGACTCAAGCCAAAATTCACACTTAGAAAATTTAGCATACAACTCTCTATCCTTGAGAGTTTGGAGAACTATTTTGAGACGACTAACATGATCTTCCTCATTCATCGAATAGATTAGAATTTCATCAATGAATACGATCACAAAGATATCTAAATAAGGCTTGAATACTCTATTCATAAGGTCCATAAATGCTACAGGAGCATTAGTCAAACCAAAAGACATAACTAGGAACTCATAATGACCATAACGGGTCCTGAAAGCTGTCTTAGGGATATCACTTTCTCTTACTCTCAACTGATGATAGCCAGATCTGAGGTTTATCTTAGAAAAACAAGTGTCACTCTGAAGTTGATCGAAGAGATCATCAATTCTCGAAAGAGGATACTTATTCTTGATAGTAACCTTATTCAGATGACGGTAATCTATGCACATTCTAAGAAAACCATCTTTCTTTCTCACAAATAAGATCGGAGCGCCCCAAGGTGAGACACTTGGTCGAATGAAACCTTTCTAAAAAAGATCTTTCAACTGTTATTTAACTCTTTCAACTCTACTCAAGCCATTCTATATGGCGAAATAGAGATCAGACAAGTATCGGGAAGAATATCTATATCGAAGTCTATTTCTCTCTCAGGATGGACTCCGGGAAGATCATCTGGAAAGACTTCTGGAAACTCACTAATAATTGGACCTGACAGAATCGGTGGTGTCTCAACGCTATAGTCATTAACTCGAACTAAGTGATAGATGCACCCCTTGGAAACTAACTTTCTGGTCTTAAGGTATGAAATAAAACGATCCTTAGGCACTGCTGAACTACTCATCCACTCAATAACTGCCTCATTAGGACACTGGAACTTAACTACTCGTGTTCTACAATCAACTGAGGTATAACAAGAATGAAGTCAGTCCATACCTAGAATGACATCGAAATCTACCATATCTAACTCATCTAAGTCAGCCATGGTGTCCTTGTGATTGAAAGAAATGGTACAATCGTGATAAACTCTCTCAGCTAGAATAGACTCACCAGCAGGTGTAGAAATACTGAAGGGCTCAAGAAGTTTCTTAGGAAGTATATCAAAATTCATAGCAATATAAGGAGTCACAAAATATAGACTCACTCCTTGATCTAGCAAAGCATATACATCAAAAGTAAAGACTTTGGTCATACTAGTGACAACACCTGGAGAATTCTTTTGCTCTTGGTGACTAGTGATAGCAAAAAGACTATTTTCCCCTCTGCCGGTCCCTAAAGTAGCTCCTCTATGTGTAGCTCTGTATGGTGGAGCAACTGAAGAAGATTGGGCTCTATTGCCCCTATTTACACTGCCTTGCCAAACTAGGGCACTCTTTCATGAATTGACCCTTTTGACCACACTTGAAGTAACCAGTGGAGCCATCGCAACACGATCCTGGGTGGTTTCTACCACACTCAACACATGTAGGAGTCCAATTACCTCATTGTGCCACACTACCTTGAGACTGTGCAGGTCTAGCTCTGAAATTTGTGAATTTTGATTATTGAACCCACCTCTGTTCCTTGGTGCAGGTGCACTAGAGATGATGGAGCAGCTGCCCTTTGCTTATGTTGGAAAGATGACTGGTTCACATTACTCTTTTGCTGCCGGGACTCATTCCCTGATGTTTTAGCCTTCTTGTTTCTAAACTCTTCTCTATCCCTCAGCTTATGCTCCTCAACCTGTTGCACATGAATCATTAGCCTTGCCATGTCCATATCCCCTATTAGCATAGCTACCTTGCCCTCCTTACTTGACAGACGAGACAACCCAGATACAAACAAACTCATCCTACTCCTCATATCAACAACCATCTCCGGAGCATAACGGAAAAGTTGGGCGAACTTAAGGCTATACTCATGCACACTCATAGATTCCTACTTAAGAGTGAGGAACTCTCTTACCTTTTCCTCTCTTAGCTCATGGAAAAAGAAACTCCCCATGAAGGCACTCTCGAACACAACCTATCTCACAATCGATGCACCTTAATTCTACCCTTCTTTCATTAGTCAAACCAGATTCTAGCAACACCCTTCAGTTGGTATGCATCTAGTTCCACTCGCTCAGCATCAACAACATGTATAACCTCAAACACTTTCTGCAATTCTTCTACAAAGCTTTCCAGATCCTTAGTGACACTTGAACCAGTGAAGCTTGGAGTGTTCATCCTTAAGAACTCACGGATCCTAGAAGTATCAGCCATTTCTTGTCGATTCTCTCTTTGTTGCCTAAGTTGGTTGGTCACAACTTGGCTCAACATCCAGGTAGCTTTACGAAACTCAGCACTAGTGACCTCTCCTAGGGGTTGCACTTCTGGTGCGTTAGGTACCCCTTGATCCTCAACATTCCTTCTAGCAGGACGACCTCAGACATATCTTCGTAAAGGCATGATCTGAAAGATACGTGCAAGCATTAGTTAGAAAGAAACTTTTATAGAGTTAAACTTTATCGCACGAAATGAGTATGAAAGAAGTGAGGTCGTTCCTAAACGTTGTAGCCTGCTAATTATTGATGTGGTGCGCTTCACACAGATAACTAGGACTCTACAGATACAACTTCATAGACTCCCTAGGACTCTTGAGATCTTTGCTTTGATACAAAGTTTGTCACGCCCCGAGCCTATACCCTGGGCGGGACTGGCACTCGAGAATCATTGCTGACCCCAAGCAAACAATTGGCCTAGCTTAACTTTTAGCGGAAGACTTACTCAACATTGAATAACTCAAATGAAAACTTTAACTCAAATAACTACTTAAATTTTTTAAGGAAAAACATTCACTAGCAAAAGTGGAAACTCAAGTCTTAGACACCAATAACTGAAATGAACAAGACTAATGAACTATAACTAGAACCTGTATCTGCATCATAAAATGATGTAGGACAAATGACTTACGAGCATGTAAAGGAAAATCTAAAACAAGACATAAGCTTGAACATGAACAAAAAGAAACACTTACCTCATCTCAACTCTACTCAACTCATTTCAATATAAAGCAGTAATAAAGATGTAGTACAAAGAAAACTTTAAAACATGCAGATAACAACACAGTGTATTGAAATAGACAACAATAACTAAGTTTTATATAGGAAAATACAAGTAACTCTGTGGGAGATTCTCTAACCAACAACCTTCACTATGAGCTATGTGATGATACATCGTCTCACCCACGCTGCCAGAACTGTCCTATACTTTGTCGGGGTATAGAACTCATAAACTAAGTGGATCCATTAAGCTATGCTTAAAAAGCAATAAGGAATCATCTAAAAAGTATGACCCTTTCTACCCATGTTGGCTACATGGTTTATGAGGACTTTGAGTTGTATGAATTCGTCCCCATATTGGTGCTCAATACTACTCCCAAAAATATACTCAGCTTAGATGTTTAAAAACATGACTTTCTCTGTGGTTTAAGATTATTACCCAAAAATCTATCTCTTAATGGTACTCAGAACTGCTCATGAAAACTCTTTTGGAAATCGGTGTTCCCTCTCATCTTAAATCTAAAAAACATTTAATCTTTGGGAATACTTAGTTCCCATATAACATTTTAAAGAAAATGAACTCGGCTCTACTCTTTCTCAACTCAATGCTTTCATTCTTAAAACAAGTTTAAAACAATTGTAAAAGACTTTTGAAAAGACTCCAAGAACTCTTTAGACTTGATTCTTAGCTTTACCTTGAATTTGAATTATGGATACAAGGGTTATAATCTCATGTTATGGATGATATCATGATATTTATACGTACCTTAGAATGTAGAAATCAACTAGAAAACATAGGTACGATTTGAGGGATCTCAAACGGAAAGAAGTGGGAAAGGGTAGAGGATCTGGCGACCTTGGCATACTGAGTAGCGTAGGGTGCCAGACCTTGAACTGCAGAGCTTGGGTTGGGATGCACTGAGTGGTGCGGCTCCCCAGAGCCCTTCCTATAGATAGTGATGTGGGGTGCAGTGAGTGTCGCGGCTCACCACCCTTTTTCCCAGAAAATTTGACAAGTTTCCTTATTCGTTTTTCAACCATTATTCATCTAGAATCGAATGGTTTCTACCCCAATCACTTAGATTCAAATACCCAACCACAGTGTACAAGAATCTACTAAAAAACAACCTTAAAACTCATACGATTATCTCAAGAACTCAACAAAACCTCAAAATCAAGATTTATGAAGGAAACTTCAATATAACTCATCAAGAACTCAAATTCTTTACTTTCAAGAACGAAATTACACTGAATTAATCATGATTGGTACGTGGGTGAATGTACCCAATACTATGTGAACTCACATAGCTCTTAAGGATTAAACCCTTGTCGAAATCCGCAACGAAATCCTCAAGAACTTGACGAACGCTTGACTTTTACTCCTTTTCTTGAACTCCTTGCAAAGCCCTTGCATATTTTAGGATTTGTAAAACTAAACCAAATTAGTTTAGACCCCTAAATATTACCAATTTTCGTTTAAATTAGTTGGGTAAGGAAAATACAATAATACCCCTCTTAAATCCGAGTCGCTTTCCTTAACTAGACAACCTGACTTCAAACGGGAATATCTCCCTCATACAGGCTCAAAAATTAGCAAACTCAGTGGTGTTGGAAAGAGGATTCCAAGACCTTTCATTTGATATTTTATGGGCCACCTAACTCATCATGTACTAAAAGTTATGATCGTTTGAAGTTGACCCAAAACTCATACTTAGCATAACTTGCCAAAATTTCCAAATTTGCTATTTCCAATTTGATTCTTTCTAATTCTAGTTCTTTCAAAAACAAAGGTGTTACATCTAGCTACTCGCGCTCATGATATGGAGTTGAGCATGTCCTCTTCTGGGAAAGATATGACGTTTGTCCATGATCCTCGCAAAGGAAGAGATAGACAGGAACCCAAGAGATGGAGCAAATTTGTTCCCAGAAATTACAACAAAGAATCCATGAATGTTAATGTGTCGCCTGTGAAGTTCACTACGAAGGAAGGCATGAAGCAAAGTGTGAGAACGACTTTCCAAGCACAATCAAATCAAAAGACGACACTCAAGGATGTAAGGAAAAAAATAATCCCTTCTTGGATTCTAAGCACGTTCGAATCAAAAGTCTACATTCAAGGATATGCAAGAAAAAAATATCCTTTCTTGGATTCTGACGTTTCTAAGATTTTGATGAGTTGCCCGAGTTAAAGCTCATTGAGTTTCCAGAGATGAAACGACTTGATGAAGCTAGAAAAACTGATGACCCAAATTATTGCAAGTATCACAAGCTTGTGAGTCATCCACTTGAAAAATGTTTTGTCTTCAAGGATAGAGTGATGCGATCGGTTAACGAAAATAAAATTGTCCTTGATGATAAGAAGGCTAGTTCTAATGAAATCTATATCATATTCATCTGGCTCGATCTGGTCCAAATATATATCTCTGAAAAGCATAAAGAAGAGTCATTGGAGTAAGACAAATCTCAAGTTGATATAGATGGTGATGAAGGCTGGATTTTGGTGACTTGGTGAAAGATGCAACAAGTCAAGTTTACGAAAAGAATCATCCGAGCAACCGATTAGAAGGAAGATGGTGAGGAAATTGGAGAAGCAGAAATTAATCAAGCGTTCAAAGAAGGCAAAGGTAGAAGTGCATTAGTACTAGAAACCTCGACATCTTGTGACTCTAGAGAAATTCTTACCAAGTTTGTTCTGCACAAAATCTACTCAAGACAATATTGAGGCATCATGTTTCAATGATGATAAAAAGAAATAATAAAGGTGTCTCCTACTAACAAGAAGGAACAGTGAGTGAATCCTCACCAAAAGTGTCTCCTAGTGACGAAGAAGAAGAACCTAGAGAAATCTCATCAATGATGTCTCCTTTGTCTTCTAAAAAAACCTCTTGAACCTTCTTCCCAAGAAGCACATGTATGTGATACAAAAATCACATGTACAAATAATGATCTTCTATTTGGTGAAACACTACATAATCATCCTATATGGTGGGTCACCTGCTATAGAAGAAGATAAACAAAATCTTAATAGATGAAAGATCTGGAGTCAACACTTTTTCTATCCATACATTAAAGGAACTCGGCATCACGAGTGAAGAACTTAGTGAAAGTTGTTCGTTGATACAAGGATTCAATCAAGGGAGACAGAGGTCCATAGGCTCTATTAAATTAAAAAATCCACATGGAAGATTTGCGATCAAGTGCATGGATGCATGTAATCGATGCAAAGACTTGATACAATATATTACTTGGAAGACCTTGGGTACATGAGAATAAAATTGTCTCATCTTCTTACTATCAATGTTTGAATTATCTTGAAGGCGGGATTAAAAGGAAGATAGTTGCGGATGATAATCCTTTCACCGAAGTTGAGACACACTTTGCCGATCCAAAATTCTATTTGAAGAGTTATGTTGTTAATAGGGGCAAAATCTAATGATGTCAAATCAATCAAGTCTTATAAGATCAGAAATAAAAAAATCGATGTGGCTGTCGAAAAGGTAAAAACTGACACTAAAGAACTTTGTCCCATTCTTAATGAAGGGAAGATTATGTCTTCAAAGAAGAAGCTGACTTCTGGTCTTCATTATGTTCCAAAAATGAAGAAAGAAGAAGGTCAATCATCTAACCTTCAAGAAAATGCATTAAGAGGACTAACTCTTCCTATCAGATGAATTGGTGCAGTAAATTTGTCTTTGAAGTTGAGACGAAAGTTAATCGCCCAAAACCAGGTGCGAGATGTGGCACTCCCTATAAAACGCACAAGAGAAAGTTTTGATCCCAATGTTTACATGTTATTTATGAAGGCTGGATACAACCCTAATGAGCCATCAATGTTAGGGAAACTCCCATCGAAAGATACAACTAGGCAAGCACGTGATGGCCTAGGCTATAGCAAATCGCCGCCAATTCACATTTCTAGAAGAATGGAAAGTAATAACCATATAAATGTTAAAGATGATGTCACTGTTCCCAACAAAAAGTCTTCTGTCTTTGATTGACTTCGAGAATCGACTGCAAGAACTTCTATGTTTGAGAGGTTAGGTCCATTGAAGAAGTAGAATAACAAGCATTAGAGATGTTATCTAAACCTGACAACTCTTGCTTCACCTCTTATCCAAAAGGATTTCAAAAGTTTGATTCCTTCTAGAATAAGGCGACGAGTGGAACTTGTGGTTTGTTGTATATAGGAGCTAAAGGCAAAGACTTACATTGTGGTTTACACCAAGGAGCGTGAGGAAGATGAATAAAGTGTCGGCTCTTCGTATCATGTTATAATCTAGAATGAGCACGATGCCTTGCCTCAAACGAAGATTGATAAAGAGTTGGAGGATATTGTCTAGTGTTGTCAGATAACTGTCAATGACAATGATCCTCTAGAAGAAGAAGATGCTGGAGATCCTCCACCATAACTTGAAGAAGGAGTTAAGACCACAATAAATACCTTAAAGGAAGTTAACCTTGGCAATGATGAAGACCTAAGGCCAACTTACTTGAGTGCCTTTATAGAAGTTGATGAAGAAATTGCTTATATAAATATACTCAAAGAATATAGGGATGTCTTCGCATGGAGTTATAAAGAAATGCCTGCCTTGAATCCTAAAGTAGCAGTCCATCAGTTGGCAGTCAAAAATGGTTCTCGTCCTGTTAAGCTAGCCCAAAGATGTTTTAGGCCAAACTTGGCCCAATTGATAGAAAATGAAGTTAACAAACTCATTGTGACAAGCTTTATTCGTGAAGTCAAATATCCTACATGGATTTTAAGTAGTGTTCCTATGAGGAAGAAGAATTTCCAAATTCGAGTTTGTGTTGACTTCAGAGATCTTAATAATGCATGCCCTAAAGATGAGTTCCCTCTTCCCATTCTGGACTTGATAATCGATGCTACCACTGGTTATGAATCTTTCATAGATGATTCTTTCGGCTTAATCAAAACAACATGGCACGAAAAGATGAAGAACTCACTGCATTTCGCACACCTAAGGGTATTTATTACTACAAAGTAATGTCATTTGGTTTAAAGAATGTCGGTTCCACATATCAAAGGGCTATGCAAAATATATTTAATGATTTTCTTCATAAAAATATTGAATTCTATGTTGATGACTTGGTATTAAATTCAAGAAATAGGGGTGATCATTTGAAAGATTTAAGAATGGCGTTTGAGTTGCTCCGAAGATATCAACTAAGGATGAATCCATTGAAGTGTGCCTTCGGAGTTACTTCTGGCAAGTTCCTTGGCTTTATTGTGAGACATCAAGGAATTGAAATTGATCAAGCCAAGTTAATGCAATTTCGAAGATGCCCAAGCCTCGAAATATTCATGAGTTGAAAAGTCTCCAAGGAAAGCTTGCCTACTTGAGGAGGTTCATCTCAAATCTAGCAAGAAGATGCCAACCATTCGGTCATCTCATGAAGAAATGTGCTCCTTTCAATTGGGACCAAACATGTAGTGATGCCTTTAAAAGTATCAAATTGTATCTAGTGAAACCTCCAATTTTGGTAGCCCTTATACCTAGAAAGCCATTGATACTGTACATAACGGCACAAGAAAGGTCTGTAGCAGCCCTATTAGCTCAAGAGAATAGTGAAGGCGAAGAATCTTTATTACTTGAGTAGAACGATGACGCCAAATGAGCTGAACAATTCACCAATTGAAAAATTGTGCTTGGTGCTAGTCTTATAAATTCAAAAGATGAAGCATTATTTTCAAGCTCACGTTGTTGGCCTTATTTCTAGAGAAAATCTCATCAAGTTTGTTATGTCGAAACATGTCCTTAGTGACCGACTAGCAATATAGTACCTCTAATTCCAACAATTTGAGATCATGTACATTCCAAAAAAAGTTGTGAAGGGACAGGAATTAGCGGATTTCTTGACAGACCACCCGATACCAGATGATTGGGAGTTAATTGATGAACTTCTGATGAAGATGCAATGTCTATTGAAATTCAACCTCCTTGGAAAAATGTACTTTGATGGGGCTGCACATCATGGCGGAGCAGGCGCTGGTGTAGACACATAATTTTTGACCAAACATAAGGTTTTACACCATTTTTAGTGGTTAAGTATTTCTTTAATATTTAAATTAGATATTTTAATTTTTATCTTATTTTGTTAAGTTTATTTTAAAAGATTTGTAAACTAAAGAGTCACACATTAAGGTATGTTTTATTTTCAATTGTTTAAAAAGAAATGAAAATTTAGATTTAACAAATAAGTTAGTGTTTGATTAGGATCAATGAAAGAGATCCTGACCAAACAAAGTTGATGACACAAATTTTGGTTTGATAAACTTTAAACAAAATAATATGAGATGTTAATAGAACTTT
Source organism: Solanum acaule (assembly GCA_036250505.1). Lineage (NCBI taxonomy): Eukaryota > Viridiplantae > Streptophyta > Magnoliopsida > Solanales > Solanaceae > Solanum > Solanum acaule. The sequence continues at coordinate 5,774 of JAJOOR010007417.1, read as the reverse complement.
TCAACAATACTCTACGTCTGTCAACGGGGCTGAAAATAATAAACAAAGGTAAGGATTGATCATAAACTGAAAACATTCATATACTTTCGATGTTACTACCAAAATTGTATACTAAAGGTAGAGTACCTCTTTGAAAGGAAGACGATGCGAATAACATGTCACTTTGAATGAGGTGAAAACTTAATTTGTCTCTTGAAAGGCAAACGAACCAACCTGAACTTAACGTGTCACTTAGAGGGAAGTGACAACCCGACGTGTCTCTTTAAAGGGTGGATGACCCAATCTTGAACTTAACATGCCACTTAGAGGGAGGTGACAACCCATCACAAGATATGATTATGAACCATTCTAAATAATAACTCTAACGTCTACTGAATCCACAAGGCGAACTCCCAAACAAGCAAGCCTATGAACTTCACAAACTAACTCATTCTCATGCTCCTGAATTTGAGCAACATTATTCATAGAAAACCTGATGAGAGCATCTGTCAGTACATTGGCTTTACCTTGACGGAATAAAACACTCATGTCATAGTCTTTCAACAACTTAATCCATCTCCTCTAATGAAGATTCAGGTCCATCTGATTGAACACATTCTAAAGACTCTAATGATCTGTAATCACGTCCATATGAACATTATAAAGATTGTGCCTCTAAATCTAAAGGCAAATACTAGTCAGGTAGTTCTTCTCATGAAATAGAGCTACCTGGTAGAATAAGTTATGACCTTACCATGTTGCATCAACAGACAACCAAGGCCAATTCTAGAAGCACAATAAACCACAAACACATGTGAACCCTCTGGCAGAGTCAAAATTAGAGCTGAAGTGATTCTTATCTTCAACTCTCAAAAACTTTTCTCGCAAGCTTAGGACCACTAAAATTTGACATTTTTATGAGCCAGTCTAGACATAAGAGAAGCAATAGAGGAAAAGCTTTCCAAAAGTTGTGTGTAGTAACCACTTAAACCTAATAAACTCCTAATATCTAAATGAAAAATGGGTCTAGGCTAGTTTCAGACTACTTCAGTATTTTAAGAATCAACTTGAATGCCTTCTCCAAAGACTATATACAAGGAACTCTACTGAATTCAACCAAAACTTACATTTTCTGAACTAAGCAAACAACTTACGGTCATTGAGAGTTTGTAAGACAATCCTCGGATGGCCTACATGCTCATACTCACTCTGAGAATAGATAAGGAAGTCATCTACAAAGACAATGGCAAAACATATCCAAATATTGTTTGAACACTCTTCTCGTCAGGTTCATAAAAGCTCCAAGAGCATTGGTTAGTCCAAAAGGCATAACAATGAACTAATAGTGACCATACCTAGGCTTAAAGGTTGTCTTTGGAATGACACATCCTCCAACTCTGAGTTGATGATAGCTTAATATGAAGTCTATCTTTGAAAAGACACTAGCACTCTAAAGCGGGTCGAACAAGTCATCAATCCTAGGAATGGGTACTAATAACACTCAATTACTATCCCAAAATAGAAATGTAGGTGGCCGTATGCAAAATAATACCCAACTTATGAGGTCGGGGTCGAATCTCACAAGAAATAATGTAGGGGTGATTGAACACATAAAGAATTCTAAGCCACTAATTTGAATCCGATAATTGATATTAGCATTTGTTTTGGGAGTTTTTGAATAAGGGACAAACACTAAAGCTAAGATAACAAAAATAAAGGATAGATTGGTCAAAGACCTTTTCGTCTTGGGGATAACAAATAGGTTTGGAAATAAGGATTCAATTCATGCTTAAATGATCCATCACAAATAGTCAAACATCATCAAGATAATAATGGAAAGTCAACTATGCCTTGGATTCTCAAGTAACCACATGTATCTCTCGATCACAAGCAAGTATGTCTTGATTAATTCTGCCAAACTTAGAAAATTTAACAAATTAACCAATCTAGTATTGTAACACTAGAAATTTCCTATCTTTGACGCAAATCCATAAGATGAGGATTAGACCTGAATCTAGACTCTCTTGAGCTCTAGTCTTTAGGCAATTCTCAAATCATGCTAATCGATGTCTCCTACACTCAATCCTCTTTCTCAAGACAGATCAAGATAAATAGGCAAGTCTTTGTCTTGATCACTCCCTTGGAATTTAATTAAAGCATGAGATCAATTAGAGAATAAAAGAACCATATCATAAACAAGATAACATTCAATTAATTGTAAAAGCGCATAGTAAGAATCAAAACCATAATGTCCAAATCTGAAAATCAAATACTACAACTATGAATATTCAATGCAAAACCAAGAGTTGAAGAAAGATATTAAGATTTACATATTTAATCTCACAATCTTCACTCTTCAAGTTGAGTGTTGGCTCTCTCCTCTAAATTAGGGTATTTGTCCCAAAAATTGGTCTAAGATATTCTATGGTCTCTGTATCCCTTTTTCCAAGGGTGCCTTTTATCTGGATTAGGGTTTCCAAAAGTGTTAAAAGACATCCTTGGGCTTCACTATAACTCGTCGGGTGTAAGATCGGTCATTAGTCATAGGTGCGACCTTCACTATGGTGACTTATTATTCGACATATGTGAGGTTCCACTATTCATTATCATTCGTAGGAGTGATGCCTCTTATACCGGTGCAGGATCGCAGACATAGACCCTCTTTCACAAGTGCGAAGGGCCTTGCAAATCGCTCATATCAACACTTCTCTTTTTAGCTCCTATTAGTTCCTTTTTTGCTCCTTTCCTCGTCAATCCTTCTTTTATAGATTTTCATCTAAAATACACAAAAAGCACACATAAGTAGCTTTTGTTAATGATTAGAAGACACAAAATCACAAGAAAAAGGCTAGTGGTAAGTTCATACTTATTATTATCAGCTGGCGGTAATCAATACACATTCTGAGAGAACCATCTTTCTTATACACAAAGAGAATTGGAGCACCCTATGAATTGATGTTGGGTCTGATGAAACATATATCTGAAATATCTTTTTATTGATCCTTCAACTCCTTAAGCTCAGCTAGAGCCATTTGGTAAGGAGAAATTGAGATTAGTTGGGTATCTGAAGTTTTATTCTAAAGTCAATTTTCCTTTCAAGAGGTACTCGTAGAAGATCTTCAGGGAACACTTCTGGAAACTCGTTCACCATCAGAACTGGGTGCAAGGTTGGGGTTTCACATCTGGAATCCTTAACCCGGACTAGATGGTAAATGTAATATCATCTTTTTAGACTTAAGGTAAGATACTGTCACGACCCGAACCTACACCTTGGACGTGGCCGGCACTCGAAGACCATTGTTGGTCCCCAAGCGAACCCTCATCATGGCTGACTACAAGCGGAAAGCTGATTCAAGTATACAAAGCTTAAAAACTGAAATAAAAGTTCATAAAACTTAAATTCAAACTTTAACTCAAAAGAAAACTCCGAATAAAATAAATTATTCAACTCGCCATAAAATAGGCAACTTAAGTCTTTAAAACATTTAATAAAATAAATGATATAGACTTCTCAACTATACTGACTATCTATGAAGCCTCTAACTGATAAAGATAGAAGTCGGGACAAGAACCACGACATCCTGACTAAATTGAAAAGTAAATGAAATCCTCCGGAAACAAAGAGGCTCACCATAGCTAACTCGAACTCCCGGATGTATCAACGAAGCTCCTGTTTATGATCCTGAGTACCTGTGTCTGCATCATGAGAAGATGCAGGCCAAATGACTCAGTACGTGGAATGTACGAGCATGTAAGGGAATTCTAAAGCATAACATAAGCTTGAAACTTGATAAAAAGGAAGCATACTTACCTTTTCTCAAACTTACTCAACTCAAGGAATACTCAAGGATACTCAAAACTACTCAACTTACTTAACTCAGAAGTACTTAAGGATAAGATACTCAACTCAGAGATAAGATACTCAACTCAAAGATATGATATTCGACTCTAGGTACTCAACTCTGGATTCAACTCAATATGACTTAACTCATTTCAATATAAAGCAATTTAAAACAAGTGCAATATAAAGAAACAAACTGTTTAAAAACATGTTGTCAACTCTATGTGTATGCAAGGATACAACATAACTCTAAAATGTATGTAAAAATACAAATAATTGTGTATATAAAAATACAATAACTTTTGTGGGAGTTTCTCTAACCGACAACCATCACAAAAGAGTTATAGTGATGATACAACGATCTACCTCACGCTGCCAGCGCATCCTATACCCGGCCAAAGGTATAGGACCTGAACTACTAATGGATCCACTAGTCTATGTGAAAAGGGTTCATCTAAAAAGTATGACCCTTTTCTACACATGATGGCTACATGGTTTATGGGGGTTGTGAGTTGTTTGAACTCTCCCCCATATCGGTGCTCAATACTACTCCCAAAATATACTAGCTCTTATGTTTTAAAAAACATACTTCTTCTGTGATTTGAGATTAGTGCTCAAAACTTAGCCCAAAGGATATCTTGGAAATCTCAGTTTCCCTCTTTGCTTCATTTAGAAAGCTATTACGCTTTTCTGAAAACTAGCCCGAAGGCTCTTTGGAAATCTCACTTTTCATTCTTATTTAAATGTGAAAACATTTTAGCCTCTTTTGGGAATACATAGTCCCCATATACTTTTGAAGAAATGAACTTCAACTTTACTCTTTACTGAACTCTAATCTTAAGTCTTAAAACAAAGTTAAAACATTTGTAAAAGACTTCTTAAAATATGGTTCATTCTGAATTATGGACGTGAATGACTCGATGCAAGGTTTTCAATAACCATAGATAGATCTCAATACTTGGAACTCAAGAACTTCACTAATACTACTCATTTCAAGAATGCTCAACTCAGAGGGTTCATGCGGAATTATGAGCATGAACTACTCAACTCAAGGACTCTTATATACTTCTCATCTCAAGACTGTTCGACTTATAGAGTTCATGTGGAATTTATGGACATGAATAACCTAACTCAAGGACTTCATGGGTAACATGTAATAGTCCCATGATTATGAATGTAATCTCATAGGGGATTAGGAACTCAATACTTAGAACTTGAAGATACTACTCCTCTCAAAGGTACTCAATTGATGAAGTTCATGCGAAAGTTATTAGACTTTTCTCATTCTCTTACTTACTTCCTCAAAATTTAGTTCAAATCAATAGTTGATCTCAAATGATTCACAAATGAACTCAAAGGCTTTCTTGAACTCTACTCTTAACTCTTTCTTGAATGTGAATTATGAATTCAAGAGTTATGGTTCATGATATGAAAGATCTCATGATGACAAAGTAGACTCATGAATACATTCTTCTAACTCTCATGCTCACTTACTGAGTCTTGAAACAAATTATTAGAAATTGTAGAAGACACCTCAAAAGGACTCAAAGAGACTTTCTCTTAGAATTTTCTCATTCTCTTACTTACTTCCTCAAAATTTAGTTCAAATCAATAGTTGATCTCAAATGATTCACAAATGAACTCAAAGGCTTTCTTGAACTCTACTCTTAACTCTTTCTTGAATGTGAATTATGAATTCAAGAGTTATGGTTCATGATATGAAAGATCTCATGATGACAAAGTAGACTCATGAATACATTCTTCTAACTCTCATGCTCACTTACTGAGTCTTGAAACAAATTATTAGAAATTGTAGAAGACACCTCAAAAGGACTCAAAGAGACTTTCTCTTAGAATTTTCTCATTCTCTTACTTACTTCCTCAAAATTTAGTTCAAATCAATAGTTGATCTCAAATGATTCACAAATGAACTCAAAGGCTTTCTTGAACTCTA
>JAJOOR010007416.1:0-51946 GCA_036250505.1 Solanum acaule | reverse complement strand
ATATATATATATATATATATATATATATATATATATATATATATATATATTCATACTTATATAAACATAATCTATAGGAAATCCATAATTTATTTCACTTAACATCACAACCAGAATTTCCAAAGAGAAAGATACAATTTTTTTTTAATAAAACCCAATATTTGTCCCTTCATACTAAAGAAAGAAGCATGTAATATGCAATCTCATAAAAAAAATTCATGACCAACACTAATTTGTTGCAGCTCCTTTGTTCAATCTTTTGACAATGGGTAACCACTTATAATACTGCAAATGAAAAGGCCACATAAAGTTTGTAATAAATTAACTCAAAAAATTTCATAAACAAATATTTGCTGAAATGAAAATTTACCTCCGCCTGCAATCGGTCGCAATCATTACGGAACTCAATAAGAAGCTTCTTTTGTTCTTCTTCAGCAGTGGCAGAGCAAGTTTTGTTTCTCTCTACCAGTTTACTTTGAAATTCATAATTGAAGACAAGTGCTTTTCTTTTGTTTTCAAGATTTTTGAATCCTTTCTTGATCCACTCACTAAAAATTAAAAGCACCATAAATATATCGTGAAGCCTATAAAAACAAACAAAACATTAAAAAAATATAAAGAACATCGAATAGAAACTCACTTGATCATCTCCTTATTTGAATAATTCATTGGTAAAGGAAATTTCGACTAGGTTAATAATAAAGAAGATTGATTTATTTAGTGTGGTATATAATTTTCTTCTCCAAAGAGGAAAACCCCTCTTTAAATAGATGTCTTTATTATATTCTTACCAAATATAATATTTGAAGTTCAAATTGTAATGAAATTTTAATTATTTTTGTGAGATTTGTGTAGGTTAAAAATGGTAATAAATTAATTTTGTTGCTCAATTTTATTAGATTAATTGGATTTGAATATATCCTAAATAATAGGTAATAAACTGTTTTAATGAATAATTATAAATTTAAAATTTAATAGTTATTTTTCTAAATAAGGTTAATCATATAGATTTTTTTTTGGTCAACAAGCAAAATATTTATTCAACCAATAATATATATTGTCAAATCTACTACCCCTATTGGGATTCAACGCTACCACTCATCTATCTTTATCTATACATTTGGTTATAATCAGTTTCATTTTAGTCAAATAGGCCTACAAAAAAGCATTATTATAAAGGGTAGGGAATTTACTTCTTCGGTGAAAACTCTAGTTTCTATGTCTTTGACATTCTATATATATCATATCATGATCCAAAAATCAATGGTCATGATTTTTTGTTGTATGTAGGTCTGAACATGATACATACAGAGCATCGATAAAAGCTCCTCTTATTTATTTTTGAACAACTCTAATAAAGGTGATACATCTTGTTGAATATGCAATTCTTTCATTACCTTATGTTTTAATTTAATGAAGATAGCTCTCCTAAAAACAATTCTACAAGTGTTTGAAATGTTAGAGTTGAGTTTTATCTCTGTAAACCAATTTGGAAAATGTTGTCCAGCTCATTCTTCTCTATATATAGTTCATTTGTTTTCATACCTTGAAATGAACTTTACTTCTTTCATTAATCGTTCCTTCTTTTTTGTGCAACTTGTTTTTCTTTTAACATTTTTTAATCTAACTGATAGTGACAATTTTAATCATATCAGGTAATTTTCTCTCTCAATGGGATGTTTCCTTTTTCCCTATCATTGTGATTTATGGCACTGTTCTTATGTCTCCTATAGCCATGAATTCCATATATAATTCATATTTATTAAGTCTCAACTTAGAAGAGGTTTTCGGTTCTATTCTATTTACTACAAAAATTGTAAACTTGATTATTCAAAAATAAAAGAAAGTTCACATTGATGGCACGATTAAAGGTTTCTTCTTTTTGGATGTTGATTTTGAATAATGGAAAGCTTACTGAGTATTTAGGCCAACAAACAACAAAGTGTGGTTTTTAAAAGTTCAAATGCCACAACATCCAAGGGTGTGACCTAGTGGTCAATGGAGTGGTTGAGAACCCTGAGGTGTCAACTTTCTAACTCAGCGGAGACAAAAAATACTATGTGATTCTTCCTGTATATCCTCGCCTTGATGGATAGAGTTACCTGATACTTGTTTTTGGTGGAAGGTGGCAAAACTAATGCCTTTTCACCACTTCTAAGTCCTATTTAAAAAAAACAATCGTTGTTATTCTATGACAACAAGATATGGGGGACACGGTGACATGAAAGACTTGGTATTCATACAGTGTAACAAAGAGGTGAAGACAAAAAGTCAAGGACTCTTATGCATACTGAAGCAAAAACAGGTCATGGATTAGCCAAATGGTCGCTCTGAATCATGTTTGAGCACCTTTTCTGTCAATATATAACATTAGCAAAGACACATTACGATAAGACAACTAGCTGAACTAAAAAAGTAATCCAACAAATCCAGTATCACGTTAAAGACATCAAAACAATACACTACAACAATCCAACATATCCAGTCATCAAAACTATGGTCTAAGAAAATTTGAGATTTCCAGGCTAATAATAGTATATTTAAAAGAGAGAAGTTCCTAAATTGTATTTAATCCCTCATATATTTCTTTCTCTGCCTAAATCTCGATGAAATATGTTGACATCCAAGACTGTGTATTCATTTTCTCAACTGGCAAGGTTGAACACACATACATCAAATACATCAATTCTACCTTCCAAGTTGAACCACTTAGACCTATTATATGGTGACCCCTCAAAATCATTGAATTGCTTCAAGACGTCACCACTATTCATTCCTCTTATTCTTTGTTCCATCTCTTTCTTTTATGATATTCTTAGATAATAATTTGTTGGTCCGTTAGTTTTTATTTCAATTTGTTGCTCCTATTATAATATTTACGGAAAAGGGTCTAAAATACTTTTAAACTATTCAAAATAGATTAAATATACCCTTAAACTATTTTTCAGCTCAAAATTACTCTTCATGTCTTACTATTGGACCAGACTTACCCTTCTGTTTAACTAAAGAGTTATGTGACATCCCAAGTGTGTATTAGTATGCCACATAGACCTCCACATGTACACGCCCACCCCACCAACCTCCACACAGACCTCAGCTTTTAAGTACGACCTCCTTGTATCCGGAGGACTCGAGTTTTGTGAGTTATTAGTAATAGTTTTTGAGTAGTCGTAGATCTTGTCCAGACACTTATCTTTATACAGTAGAGGCTTCATAGATAGACAACTTTGGAGAGTCTTTGAGTTTCAGTTATTTTATTTAAAATTAATGTTTCATACTCAGTATATTTAGAGAGTTTTGAGATTTATTACAGTGTTTTTGTATGTTTCTTTCAATTTGATGCTTATGTATGCTTGAGTTAGTATTCCATTTGTAATCAACCAGGATGAGGGCTCGCTTGAGGGCCAGTAATAGTTCTCGAGGGCAGGTCCCATCCTGGGTGTAGGCTGGGTTCGTGATAAACTTGGCGTCAGAGCACAGAGTTCAAGTGTCCTAGGGTGTCTATGAAGCTGTGTCAAGTAGGATCTTATCTATGGTTGTCAGGGTCCCACTTCAATAAATGAGGGACTACATGTCACGACCCAAACCGTCGTGATTGGCACCCACACAAACCCTCCGGTGGGAGAACCATTACTACAACCCAAACAAACAAATTTCATGAAAACTAAGGCATTTAAAAATACGAAAGCAGGTTTAAATGACTATAAAAATGGAGTCTCCATAAACTCCAAGGTTTTAACAAGCAACTAACCAAACTAATGCGGAAGAACAATCCCTAGAACCTGAAAGTCATTGTACCAAAACTCTACTAACGACAAGTCTAAGAGCAAGGGGTACAACCTCGAAACTAAACAAAACCTTACACAAATAGTCTGAGTCCGAAAAGAATGGACTTAAACAAGAGAGATCCATGGCAGCCTGAAAGAACTGACTCACCCTTGAATCCGGTCACATTCAATAGTCACCTAACTGAGGTCTATCAATAGCCACCTGAAGATGTCCTGTACTCAACAAAGAAAGAGCAAGTGCAGTATCAGTACACAACCACAGTGTACTGGTAGGATCACGCGGCTATCCCATTAAGTGTAACATACATTAGTCAATACAACATTATAATCACATGCACATATCGAACATATACAATATCATCAACATATACGAACAATGAACAACTTCACGATTCTCACTTATCACAGTTATATCAATTTAGAGCAACATACCGTCTTCTAATATCAATCATCATTAGATAAGAACGAACTCATCACAAGTAGATAAACAACACAATTCAATGGTCCTCTCACGGAACCCAATGTAATCGTCCTCTCATGGAACCCACACCCAAATAGTTAGTATACCTGAACGTGGTATCCGATCCCATAATTATGCCAGAACGTGGCAATCGATCCCATAGTTATGTCGGAGCGTGGCAACCGATCCCATAGTTATGACGGAACGTGGCAACCGATCTAAGTTAGTTATGCCGGAACATGGCAACCGATCTAAGTTAGTTATGCCGGAACGTGGCAACCGATCCATTCAATACACCACAATCACAATCACAAGCATATCCTCAAGATCATACATTTAAGTCATGATTTTATGGTAACCATCATTCATCTATCTCATTTACAACAAGTGTGATCAATAATGCAACATTCATATTCATACATGTATCATAATGAAGCAAGAACAAACATACATCACATAATCATAGAATCACAACCATCACCTACCTCAAATCCAAGCTTGAATCCCCTAAGGCACTTGAATCTTCCTTTGTAGATTTTTCTCGCTTGTTCGTGGTCTAAAAACAATCATAATAACACGGGAATCAACAAACAATCAATAATTACCCAAATTGCTAACAATTCTATGAACCCTAGATCAAACCCATGATCCTAATTATCCAAATTAGGGTTGTTTCCATCATAGAATCTATAACAAGATCCTCCCCCATCAATATTCACCCATTCTATTACGTTCTACGGATCGAAAAAATGGATTCAGGGAATGAAAAGCTTACCTTTAGCCTCAAGAATGGTGAAAAACGAGTAGGAGTCGCCTGGGGTTCGTTCCTTAGCTCTAAAAGTCGAAAAGTGCATAATAAGGTCATTTAGGGGTTTATTAACGACCTTAATTCGCGTCGAGCCTGCCACAGCAGCACCCACCCTGCTACAGCGGCCCCACCCTGGCGGTAGAAATCCCACCCTAGCGGATTGCACGGAACCAGTGAGCTATTTTAATAATTCCAAGACCCCCATTTCACACCACACCTTTAACCAACGATGCTCAGAAAATACCGTTCACGCTAAGATCGATTACTGGAGTTCTACTCGCCTGAATTCAATTCCGTTAAGTCGTACGAGTTCATTAACAAGTTATCTAACTACTCATGTAATCAAAATCATAATTAACTCATCCAGTTGTTACCAGATTTCCCTACACCTTAACGACTCTGATTTCCTCCAAATATGGACTAGGTTGGGAAATCCAAAGTTACTACTCAAAAGTTTTCTGACCCCAATTCTTTCTCTATTGGCTTTCCCTAACGACAGATTCAGGTCGTTATAATAGATACCAATTTACCCATCACTCATCCCTGAGTGATTAACTAGGAAAGACTGGCTAAAACAAGAATATAATAGTATCTAAATCGTCAAAATTTTGGGTATACTTGTCTCGCATGCCCTTCTTACCGAATCGTATTACCCCCTAAAGGTTTCACATCTCCAACCTCAAACCAACCAATTGAATACCTACACATCCTCCCTTACAATGCCTCAATGAAGTCATCTCAACACTCGAGTGATAAATATTGTTGTATGTAAACTTAACTAACAACAAAACGATTCCCAACAACCACCAAAGTTGATCGTACACACCTCTGCCACTTGTTATCAAGGATCTCGACACAATAATCATGACTAATCATTTCTCACATAAACATGATAACATTCTAAAGCAATGCTCACTACAATTAGAAGTGAACCTGAACCAACCAACACACACTCATAATACCCAAACAATCACAGTTATCAACAATATCTCCATCCCACAATATAAATTCCCATGAGCTTAAGTTATAACAAATTTGATCTTTAGAAATCATATACTCATCGAGGGATATGTCCAAGCATACAACCCCTCCAACAACACTATATAAATGCTAGATTTAGTAATTGTAGATTTCCTCTTAAGAACAGTAGAATTGGATCCAATGATCCCCACATTCAACCACACATAACCGATACCTGACCTCGACGACTAGAGGAATATTAAGATTATCGGACAACCGCAAATACGTATGGTAGCTCTTCTATAAATTCTTATAAGCAAGGTGGTACATGTAGAACCACTAAAATACTTTAACAACTCCAAGACAACACCAATTATGTCATTCGAAATAACCAAATCTTCCCAATCTTCCCACTCAACCAAGAGAACATCGCAGGATTTGGTACCCTTGATCCACCACTAGGGATCCACCCAGAAAAGTGGAAACACACTAGACCATAGCTAGAGAATCATACCCACAACACTAACAACCATCATAAACACTCCGACCTTTTACCTTATCATAAACCAACACTTTTAAAAATGAAACCTTTCTTAGGTACTTAACAATCAATATTAGTAAACTTACGACTCAACCCAGGTGTATGTCCTTTCAAATGGTCAATTCCGGATACAATTGATCATTTCTCACCTTGCCAATTCATACCTTGACAAAATACATCACCACGAATGTAGACTCACAATGAAAAATCTGAATTGGAATTTCCACCATATAACACAATTCCTTTCTCTATCAACATTAGCTTGTACCTTGAAGATTTTATGAATTCATGGATCTCCTTTTATCATTGTTCGCATCTCCATCGATCTTACAATATATTTCGCTAAAATTTCAATCATTCTCATTACTAGACTCAGAAACAAACCCAAGTACTTATCATCACACTCAAGCTAATGTCTGCACACTCCTTTCTCAAGTCTTTTTCAATAGTCTTTGACCAACTTGATGGATTTTTGACACTATTACCATAGCCACAACAAAACGAATGAAATCACGCGTCACTGAACCCAATTATCTACCCCGGCCACTAAAGATATCTCTTTAGCCTTTGCAATCAAATAAAATATTCTTGCTCTAGCCTCTCTCTAACGGTTGTACTACACTGCATTATATTTTCCTTTATTATAACTCTAGCTCTTTAACATTCTATTCGAGTGGTGTCCCACCATATCTCAAAACATTCCATACAACCGCATCACTCACCAAATATTAGAAAACCATAACCTTAGATACTCGCAAGTCATAATCACTGCACCAAATTTGCTTAACCACAATCTTATTATATAGTTGCATCCCGTCACAATCCATCACGAGCTCTTATTACCATTACGCTCAGTCATCCTTGACTATCACCACAAATCCAACCTTTCATCAATATGACACCTCAAACTCAAGTATACTCATCTAATTCAGAGGACTAACCCAATTTATATGCAATTTCTTACTAACATCTTCAACTGCCTCCACCCAAGTATACTTAATGAGGCTTTCTTTATCCATAAGCTTGTCATTCCGGTATTAATCCACTCCCTTATGGCTCAAGAAAAAATCACCAGTCCTCATACTACCCTACCTCTTCTTAACACCAAGACAGGAGCACCCCACGGGGAAGCACTAGGACGGATGAAATCTTATAAAAAAGCTCTTGGATTTGAGCCTTAAGCTCTCTTAATTCTGCTGGAGCCATACGATACGGAGGGATGGAAATGGGGCGAGTGCTAGCTTCCAAGTCAATGCAGAAATCTATATCTCATTCCGGAGGCATACCAGGTAAATCCGTAAGAAACACTTCCTTAAACTCAGACACCACAGGAACAGACTTAATAGAGATAGACTCAACCTCAACCTCCCAAACATGAGCCAAATAAGCCAAACAACCCTGCACTACCAGTTTCCTAGCCTGAATGGAGGATATGATCTTAGCTAGATTAGGCTTGTACACCCCTTCCCACTCTAATCTTTCCCTACCGGGGATCTCTAGAGTTACCGACTTAGTATTACAATTAAGCCTGGTATAATAGGGGGACAACCAAGTCATGCCTAAGATTATATCAAGTCAGTCATATCCAGCATAACCAAATCAACCCAAATTTGAAAATTCATAAACACAACAGGACAACACGGTATACATGGATGATTATGGCTGACACTTCAACTGGGGTAAAGACATGGATTAGGGCATCAAGTATATCACAAACCACATCAAATTCCAAGGCAAATGAACTAACACGTCCGAATAAGTAGAACCCAGATCACACAAAACAATAGCCATCCGGGCACAGATAAGAGTAGCATTAGTGACCACTGCATCACACACCTCAAAACTCGGTCTTGCCCGAAAAAGCATATAACGGAACCCTGTCTTATTGACAGGCAACCTCCTCGCCTTGCTGCACTACTCCTCTACCTGCATTACCATTTCCCCGGCCTCGCTGATTTTCTCCTCATATGTCCAGGTTCTCCACAATTTTAACATACCTTATAACTTATATTCGATTGTTGAACACTGAATTAGATCACGGGGTTTAGTTTGGGTATACTTCGAATTCTGAAATTGTGACTAGGAAAAATAGGGGAGACAGGGCTGAGATTCTCTCTCACCCTGTCCCGCTCTGGCGGAAGAAATCCCACCCTGGCGGGAAAAATCCCGCCCCAGCGGCCTCAACAGAAACAGATCCCCTGTCAATAATTTTCTGGGGTGCTTTTCTTTTCTAAACTCCCCAAAGGTTCCCAGCTATAACTAGGCATTTAAGAAAATCCCTTTAGTTAGGACAATTATTGTCTACCCCCCGGTCAACCCAACGAAGTACTCACTTAGAACCTTTTTACATTGTTTCAGTAATACCACATACATATCCCCATGATACACCCCGACTCTTACACGGTTATCAATTGGTCACAACGCACGTCCAGATTTCTTTAATTAGTTCATTCTATAAACGATCATCAACCATGCCTTATATGGACCCTAAGGCCAGATACTAATTGGAACCTTCTTAGTTCCAATTAACTTATTTGTGTCCCTTCGGTTGTGACTACGGTGTCTAGTTCATCTTGTTGAGATACCAATTGGAATCGGAAGCTACCAATTGGACTCAACTCATACCACAAGAGACAATAGTAGCTAGAGAGCCCCACAAAACTGCTAATTTCAATCATAGAACTTGGTGAACCAAAATCTTAACCGCCTCAATCTTTAACTGATAGTAACCAGACCTTAAATCAATCTTAGAGTACACCAATGGACTTTGCAATTGGTCAAAAAGGTCATCTATCTGAGGCAATGGATACTTGTTCTTAATAGTGGCCCTATTCAACTATCGGTAGTATATACACATCCTCTCTTGCTAGTGATGGTGTTACCGTTGTTGTTGCTCTAGCTCGGACCATAGGGTTAAGGAGGAAAGATACTAATTTGTATCACCCAGATACAAATTGGATTCAAGTCATATCACGAAGGAGTTGAAAGAAGTGAGTTTTTCCTAAAGTCATATAGCCTCTCGAAGAAAAGTACAGATGTTTTCGTACTGTTCCGCAAGACTCTACTAGACTCATTTTGGTACAATGAGAGACGAACCTAGGGGTCTAATACCAAATTTGTCATGACCCAAACCATCGTGATTGACACCCACAAAAACCCTCCAGTGGGAGAACCATTACTACAAGCCAAACAAACAAATTTCATGAAAAGTAAGGCATTTAAAAATACGAAAGCAGGTTTAAATGACTATAAAAATGGAGTCCCCATAAATTCCAAGGTTTTAACAAACAACTAACCAAACTAATGCGGAATAACAACCCCTAGAACCTGAAAGTCATTGTACCAAAACTCTACTAACAAGTCTAGAAGCAAGGGGTACAACCCCGAAACTAAACAACACCTTACACAAATGGTTTGAGTCTGAAAAAGAATGGACTTAATCAAGAGAGATCCATGGCAGCTTAAAAGAACTGACTCACCCTTGAATTTGGTCACGCTCAATAGTCACCTAGCTGAGGTCTATCAATTGCCACCTGAAGATGTCCTGTACTCAACTAAGAAAGAGAAAGTGCAATATCAGTACACAACCACAGTGTACTGGTAGGATCACGCGGCTATCCCATTAAGTGTAATATACATTAGTCAATACAACAGTATAATCACATACACATATCGAACATTTACAATATCATCAACATATACGAACAATGAACAACTTCACGATTCTCACATATCACTGTTATATCAATTTAGAGCAACATACTCTCTTCCAATATCAATCATCATTAGCTATGAACGAACTCATCACAAGTAGATACACAACACAATTCAATGGTCCTCTCACGGAATCCAATTCAATGGTCCTCTCATGGAACCCACACCCAAAAAGTTAGCATATCAGAACGTGCTATCCGATCCCATAATTATGTCGGAACGTGGCAACTGATCCCATAGTTATGCCGGAACATGGCAACCGATCCCATAGTTATGCCAGAACGTGGCAACCGATCCAAGTTAGTTATGCCGGAATGTGGCAACCGATCCAAGTTAATTAAGCCGAAACGTGGCAACCGATCCAAGTTAGTTATGCCGAAACGTGGCAACCGATCGATTCAACACACCACAATCACAAGTATATCCTCAAGATAATACATTTAAGTCATGATTTCATGGTAACCATCATTCATCTATCTCATTTACAACTAATGTGATCAATAATGCAACATTTATATACATACATGTATCATAATGAAGAAAGAACAAACATACATCACACACTCATAGAATCACAACCATCACCTACCTCGAATCCAAGCTTAAATCCCCTAAGGCACTTGAATATTCCCTTTTCGGATTCTTCCCGCTTGTTTGTTGTCTAAAAACAATCATAATAACACGGGAATCAATAAACAATCACTAATTACCCGAATTCCTAACAATTTTATGAACTCTAGATCAAACCCATGATCCTAATTATCCAAATTACGGTTGTTTCCACCATAGAATCTATAACAAGACCCTCCCCCATCAATATTCACCCATTCTATTAATTCTACGGATCAAAAAATGGATTCTGGGAGTGAAAATCTTACCTTTAGCCTAAAAAATGGTGAAAAACGAGTAGGAGTCGCATGGGGTTCGTTCCTTAGCTCTAAAAGTCGAAAGATGCATAATAAGGTCGTTTAGGGGTTTATTAACGACCTTAAGTTGCGTCAAGCCCAGCACAGCGGCACCCACCCCGCTACAGTGGCCTCACCCTGGCAGTAGAAATACCGCCCCAACGGCTTGCACGGAACCAGTGAGCTATTTTAATAATTTCAAGACCCCCATTTCACAACACACCTTTAACCAATGACGCTCAGAAAATACCATTGATGCTAAGATTGATTTCGGGAGTTCTACTCGCCCGAATTCAATTATGTAATGTCGTACGGGTTCTTTAACGAGTTATCTAACTACTCATGTAATCAAAATCATAATTAACACACCTGGTTGTTACCAGATTTCCCTACACCTTAACGACTCTGATTTCGCCCAAATCTGGACTAGGTTGGGAAATACAACGTTACTACTCAAAAATATCCTGACCCCAATTCTTTCTCCATTGGCTTTTCCCTACAGACAAAATCAGGTCGTTACACTACAGACATTTAGGAAAATTTTCCCTTCTTTCATACTCTCAATCGTGATGTAGAACTGTGTCATAATGAACTTATTCAAACTAGCGTATTTCTCAGATTCATTCGATTACCCTTCATACTCAAGGCAGTTGAAAAGTAAAGTTAGTTCCAAATTGATGCGTTACTCTCAGAAAAAGTCTTGAGGAAGTCATGAGAATGTAAAGAGATTAAGAGAAGCCCATGAGTGAGCTTAAGTGTTGAGATTCAAAAGAATGTACTTTTATTCATATGAATCTTGCTATCAAGCTAAAAGTTAAATGTATTCCTAAATTTTTTTTCTCTACACATTGTTTCAGATGAGACCCTTTTGCGAAATTGTATTTTGGAGCTTGGGTAACATTTTCACCCGAAAAGATAGTATGAATTATGAGATTATAATCAGTAGTAGTAAGAGTGCCCAAAGTTAGAAGAACGCATGCAGAGGTTCAATCATTTCAACATCATTACGATGTTTCTTATATCAGAATTATATTCATGACCTATGCTCATACACTTTAGAGAGATTCACATCTATGCTCACTTTCAGAATGCGGGGAAAAGACTTTAGCCCATTAACGTCGAACTTAATCCATAAAGTTTGGGATATCAGTCTCATGCTATGAACCTATTCATACAAGCAATCATGTCTCGCAGTATGTTCAGTCTCACAAATCCATGAATTACTCTCAATGTCTAGAAACATAATGTTATGCCATGCATATTTTTATATCAGATATCTCGATTGAATCGTGTTTATGATATTTCACCCTAAAGTCCTTTCAATAATCCTTTTTAGTTTTGAAGAGTGGTGTTGTTAATAGTAGTTGTGTGATGATAGATGAGAGGATTGTCATTTCTTATTGTGATAGTGATGGTGTATTTATTCCATCTAAGGTTATGAATGTGGAGGAAGAAGGAGATAAGGTTTTACAATGAGTACTAAGTCAGGTTCCTAGTGGTAATGCATGAAAGTTCAGTTGTAGAGATGATGAAAGGATGAGAAGTTCTAAGAAAGAGGGTTAGTAGATGTCTATAGAGTGGTTAAGGTTCTAATCTTGAATGTGATGTTGTTAACATGTGGACAGTACGCCATACATTAGGTGTTTTGTGATATGAGCTCAAGGTTAGATGAATGTAGCGGTAAGGAGTAGTGTTCTTGGGATGAGATTTCCTACAAAGGTATAGAACCTGGATCTTGTGATTTAGATTAGAATAATCACCCTATGTTAAAAACTTTGTGATTCCGAGTAAGATTTAAAGTAAGAGTAACCCCTTTCCATTCTCAAACCAGTCATCATTCGAGGACGAGTGATCCCAAAGGAGAGATATTGTAACACCCCAAAAATTTCAAAGTTAAGACTCTAACCATTCTTCATTTACTTGTAGGGTCATATGGGGTGATTCATAAATTACCCATATGTGTAAAGGTAAATTCTTTAGTGTGGGAATAATTTGTATATGAATTTAGGTCACTAGAAACTCCTAGCAAAAATTAGAGTTGAAAGTTTTCTTATTGATTAAGTTTTGATGTAGGATTCTATTTGGGTCAACTTCAAACGACCATATCTCTTAGAATATAAAGAGTTATATGGACCATAACCTATCACATTAAAGGTATTTGAATCTTCTATCCAACGCCACCAATTTCGCAACAATCCAAGGTTTGAGTAAAAAAATATGACCATTTTAGTAACCTAATACAGTTCTGTGACGAATTAGCTGATAGAAAAATATTAAAAAGGGTCGTTTTAGTCTTTTTACAGCTAAAAAACCCTAAACAAATTTCTTAACGAATTAAAGACCCAAACAATCATATTTTCATCTCTTAATACATCATTCTCTTCCCTCTCAAACCTTAAGGCAAAATCCTAAGGAAAAAAAATCAAAGTAGAGGCCTCCATTCAAGATTCTTTCCATCTTTTCAAGATTCTTCTTACAAGGAAAGTCCTCCTCCAAGAATTATGTTCTTTCCAACTCAAATTCCTCCATACAATTATGAATCACTAATGAAAATCATAATTCTTGGCCATACAAATTTCAAGAAACTAATTCAAGAATCTCAAGAAAGGTTTTCTTGATTGTTTACCTTCAAGTTAGGGTTTCACGGCTTCTAATCAAGTTCTTCTTCAAGATTCTTGAAGAACCTTGTTCTTTCAGGTATGAAGGTTATCATAGTATTGGACTAGTTTTTCCTCATTCCCTACATCTAATTTCAAATCAGAAAAGAGAAATCTAGGATTCTACCCCTAGATTTGAGTATTCTTGAGATAAGTTGATTTTGAGTTCATGTTTATTTTAAAAATAATATTCCTAATTATTGAGTTTTGATATTGTTATTGAGATCCTTCAGTTGATTTTTTCATGTCTATATTTTAGCATGAATCCTATTTTGAGTTATAAATTTTGATTTTTTTTAAAGCCAACAATTGAGTTCTTAAGAAAGTCAAGATGAGTTATGATAAAAGAGTTTCTTAAACATGATTAGTATGACAATCGAGCATGCCATCATTGCATGAGCACTAGAGGTGTTCGTGGTTCAGTTTGGATCGGTTATTGGTTAAAACTAAAACCAACCCAATCTAGTTAGTTTTTAAAATTTCTAAAACCAAACCAAATCAGACGAAAAAAATAACCGTCGGTTTGGTTATTGACGGTTTGGTTCAGTTTTTCTGGTTTTTTCAGTTTGAAAGTAACAAATTTTAAAGGACGTACGTATTTTGATAGACACAAACACCTAGTACATGAACAATCCACTGAAAAGCTATTGTTTGTTCAATTAAGCAATTAAACAATACTAAAGTTATCATTACATGAACAAAGTGATTCAATTAAGAGAAGGTGTAACTATCTTATAAAAGGTATGGTAGGTAAAGATTAAAGTAATGAATTTTGATGGACTTGGACTTATGATTGTAATAGATGGGCTAAAATTTTCGTGATGGGCTTGAGAAAATGGTAAAGTTAAAGACTTGAGTTACTTAAAATTTAACAAAATATTTATATTTTATTAATGAATAATATATAAATAATTATAAAATTTATATATCTAATTTATCGGTTAGGTTTGGTTATTTTTTAGTAAAACCAAAACCAAACCAAATAGTATAGATTTTTCAAAATGTAAAACCAAACCTAACCAAATCAAACCAAATATCGGTTTTTTAATCTATTTGGTTCGTATTGTGGTTCGGTTGGGTTTTTCAACCATAACCATGAACAACCCTAATGAGCAGTATGGTATCTAGATATACCATCTAGATATACCATTAATGTTATGTAGTATGATTTTCTGAGTCATCAATGATCATATTAAAATATGTTTCTGAGAAAGTTCAAGTATGAATTGAGTAAGAGTATAAGGGGACTATGTATTCCAGAGGTATCAATTTTTACATTGATAAAAGAGAAACTGGTATTTCTAAATAAGTTATGAGTGCAGAAGATATTTCAAGAGCACTTACCTCTTTTAAGAGGGTAGTTTGAGCAATTATCTAAAACCAGAGAAAGAGTTATGTTTTTAAACATATGAGCTAAGTTATATTTTGGGAGTACTATTGAGCACCAATATGGGAGAGAGTTCAAACAACTCACAACCCCCATAAACCATGTAGCCAACGTGGGTAGAAAGGGTCATGTTGTTTAGATGATTGCTTATTGCTATTTAAGCATAGCTTAGTGGATCCACTTAGTTGAGGATGTTCTATACCCCGGCAAGGTATATGACAGTTCTTGTACTGTGGGTGAGACGTTGTATCATCACGTAGCTCATAGTGATGGTTGTCGGTTAGAAAATCTCCCAATAGAGTTAAAGTATATTTATATATATCACATATTATGTTGAGTTCAGAGATGAGAAAGTATTTTGTAAAGCTTTATGTCACTCCCCGAGCCTCACCCTGGGCGCGACTGGCACTCAAGAACCATTGCTGGCCCTAAGCGAACCCTTGGCCTGGCTTAACTCTTAATGGAAGAGTTAATCAACATAAAATGTACTTAAGTAAAATCTTAAAATGCACAGTTTGAATAGATAAACATAGAATGTTTTTGAAATAAACATTCAACTAGCCAAAGTGGCAACTCAAGTCATAACATAAACAACTAAAAATGAAAAGACTCATGAACTAATAATGTCTGATAGAGCCTATGAGCTATGTTTTAGTAAAGAACAAATGCTTTCACAACTAAGCAAGAGAGGAAACTTTGATTTCCAAGAGAGCCTTTGAGCTATATTTTGAGCAATTATCTCAAACTACAGAATGAAACATATGAGCTAGTATCTTTTGGGAGTAGTATTGAGCACCGATATGGGGGAGAATTCTGACAACTCCCAACCCCCATGAACTATGTAGCCATCATGGGTTGAAAAGGATCATACTTTTTAGATGATTCCTTAGTGCTTTTTATCATAGACTAGTGGATCCACTTAGTGAGTTAGGTTTTATGTCGTTGGCAAGGTATAGGATAGCCTTGGCAGCGTGAGGCAAAACAATGTATCATCACATAGATCTTAAGTGATGATTGTCGGTTAGAGAAACTCCCACATAAGTATTTTGTATTCTTATATACATAGAAGTAAATTGTATTTTTATATACTTCCAGAGTTTATATTGTATCTTTGCATCATATAGAGTTACTATTGTATTACTAAATACACAGAGTTGTTATGCATGTTTTAAAAGCTCTTTTTATATTGCATTTATATTATTTCTTTACATTGAAATGAGTTAAGTTGAGTTGAGTTGAGCCCAGGTATGTTCTTTCAGTTCCTTTCAAGCTTATGTCTTGTTTTAGAATTTCCCTCGCATGCTCGTACATTCAATGTACTAACTCCATTTTTCCTGCATCGTTGTTATGATGCAAATACAGGTAGCCAGGATCAGCATCCAACTCTTCGTTGATCTAGTCGAGCATTCAAAGTCTTGTGGTGAGCCTCTTAGCTTTCCGGATGATCCCTATTTATATTGCTTAGTAGTTTTCATATTTTAGGATGATGGGGGTCTTGTCCCGACATTCCTCATAGTTTTAGAGGCTACATAGACAGTTAGTTAGTTCATTCGTCATTATCTTGTTATTGGCTTATGTTGAATCTTGTGTTGCCAACTTGGCTAGTTGAATGTTCTTTTAAGACATTATAAGTTATTTCATGAGTTTATCTTTTGAGACTATTTTCCTATTATTTAAGTCTTCCTCTATGAGTTAAGCCAGTCCAAGGGTTTGCTTGGGGCCAACAATGGTTCTCGAGTGCCAATCCCTCCCAAGGTGTAGGCTCGGGGCATGGAAACAATAATAACTTAGTTTTGTATATGAAAATACAAGTAACTATGTGGTTGATTCTCTTAACCGACAACCATCACTATGAGCTATGTGATGATACAGTGTTTTGCCCACGCTGCCAGAACATTCCTATACCTTGCTGGGGTATAGAAATCCTCAACTAAGTGGATCCACTAAGTTATGCTTAAAATTAATAAGGAATTATCTAAAAAGTATGATCCTCTCTACCCAAGTTGCCTACATAGTTTATGGAGACTTGAGTTATTTGAACTCGTCCCCATATCGGTGCTCAATACTACTCCCAAATTGTAACTTGCTCATATGTTTAAAAACATAAATCTTTCTGTAGTTTGAGATTATTACTCAAAAAGTCTTTCTCTTAAAAGAAATGGTACTCAGAACTGCTCATGAAAACTCTTTTGGAAATCGTTATTTTAAATAAATGAACTTGACTCTACTCTTTCTCAAAACTCAATGCTTAAGTCTTAAAACAAGTTTAAAATATTGAAAAGACTTTTTGAAAAGACTCCAAGAACTCTCAAGACTTTACTCTTAACTCTACCTTGAATTTGAATTTATGGATTCAAGGTTATGATTCATGTTTATGGATGATTTTTAGATGCTTAGAAGTCGTTCAGAATGGTTAGAATCAATATGAAGTGTTAGAACACTTTAAAAGGACTCAGATGGGCTAAACGACGGAAAACGGGTGGGGGAAAGCGACCTTGGTGCACTGCTGGCACGGGGAGACAGCCCTTACAGTTCAGAAACCACATTATGGCGCACTGTTGGCGCATCAGTGGCGCGCCGCGCCACCCTTCTCCCAATTCCAATCTGACGAATTTTTCTTCTCCTTTTCTAACCTTAATTCGACTAGATTCAATAATTTTTCTCAATTTCATTTTAGATTCAACTACCCATAACAGTTACCCAATACAGGTACATAGGAATCTACTAAAAAAAACTCATATAATTGATACGGTTATCTCAGGAACTCATCAATCCCATCCTAATTCAAGAACACTAATCAAGAACATCGAACCTTCAATTTTTTATGACAGAAATTTCGCTGAAACTAACATGATTGACACATGGGTGAACTAAACCAACGCTATGTGAACTCACATACCTCTTAGGGATTAAACCCTTGGCGAAATCCGCAATCAATTCCTCAAGAACTCAACGAAATCTTGGCCTTTCTCCTCTTTTCTTCTCTTTTCTCTTCTTGAACTCTTTTCTAAAACCCTACCATGAATTATGATTGTGTAAACTGAACCAAATCAGTTTAGACCCCTAATTAATTACTAAAAGTGATTTAAATCTGATAGGGTAAGGAAAAGACCAAAATACCCCTCTTTAATCTAGGTAGCTTTCCTTAACTGGACAGCCCAACCTCAAAAATTAGCAAACTCAGTGGCGTTGGAAAGAGGATTTCAAGAACTTTCATTTGATATTTTATGGCCCACCTAACCCATCTTGTGCTAAAAGTTATGGTCATTTGAAGTTGACCGAAAACTCACAACTTAAGTATAACTTGCAAAATTTCAAATTTTGCTATTTCTAATTTTGTTTCCTGCTAATTCTAGTTCTTTCAAATACCGAGGTGTTACAATATCTCCCCCTTGGAAACATTCGTCCTCGAATAAGAGTACTCTAAGTAGACTAAAGGTGTAACATCTAACATTGAGGTGAAACACCGAACAAGCAATATATAACACAACATGTGAATTTAAACTAAATGCCAAGAAAAGGGATTAGTACCTTAATTTGGAATTTCTCCCGACTCAAAGAGATGTGGGTATCTTTTCAACATATCCTCCTCAGCTTCCCAAGAAGCTACCTCAACAAACTGATTTCTCCAGAGAACCTTGACTGATTCTACCTCCTTGGTTCTCAACTTGCGAAATTGGCGATCTAGAATCTGAACAGGAATCTCCTCATAAGTTAAGTTATCCTTAATACCAATATCTTTAGTAGGTATGATAAGTGAAGGATCGCCCATATACTTCTTCAACATATTAATGTGAAATACTGGATGAACTACTGCTAGCTCTTGTGGTAGCTCCAACTCATAAGCCAAGTTACCGATCCTCTTGGATATTCTGTAAGGACCAATATATCGGGGACTAAGTTTCACATTCTTACCAAATCTTATAACACCATTCATGGGTGAAACATTCAAATGAACCCAATCACTTACTTCAAACTCTAAGTCTCTTCTCCTAACATTTGTATAGGATTTCTGACAACCCTACGCTGTCTTCAACCTCTGTTGAATAATCTTCACTTTCTCCATACCTTGATGAACTAAGTCTGGTCCTATCAACCCAGCTTCACCAACCTCAAACATCCAATAGGATATCTACATCTTCTCCCATAAACAACCTTATAAGGAGCCATCTTGATGCTAGAATGATAATAATTGGTGTAAGCAAACTCTATGAGAGGTAAGTGATTATCCCAATTACCTTTGAAATCAATCACACAAGACCTCAACATATAAAGTATGAATTGTGCACTCTGCTTGAACATCATTCTGAGGATAAAAAGTAGTACTCAAGTTCATATTTGAACCCAAACCTTTCTGGAATGACTTCCAAAATTGTGCACCTCTATCTGAAATAATGGACACCAAAACTCCATGAAGGCTGATTACCCATTGAATATATAAATTAGCATGATTTTCTATTGAATGGCTAGTCTTTACTAGTAAGAAATGGGTTGATTTAGTCATTCGATCTACAATCACCCAAATCGGATCATGCTACCTGCAAGACCGTGGTAAACCTGTAATGATATCCATATCGATCATCTCCCACTTCCATTCCAAAATTTCTATATTCTAAGCCATAGCATCAGGCCTCTGGTACTCTACCTTGACTTGTTGGAAATTCGGACACTTAGCAATAAACTCTGCAATGCCCCTCTTCATACTACTCCACCAATAGACTTCTCTGAAGTCGCGATACCTCTTTGTGGAACCCGGATGGATAGAATATCTGGATCTATGAGCTTCCTCCATGATTCTCTCTTGGATTTCATCTACCCTTGGCACACACAATATACCTCGATACCTCAATACACCATCTGCCCCCTTGTTCAAAACCCATCACTTTTTGCTTATGAGCATTTTCCTTCAATTCAAGCAAAATAGGATCTTAATCTTGTTTCTCTTTAACTTCAGTCACTATAGGCGATTTAGCCCCATTCATCACCACTACTCCTCCTTCGTTGGAATCCATTAGTCGAACTCTTAATCGTGCAAGTCTATGCACATGTTTTTCTACTCTTTCTGTATTCCTTAACATGGGAGGTAATACCCATAGAAAACCTGCTTAAAGCATCTGCAACAACATTAGCTTTACCTGGGTGATAGAGAATACTCATGCCATAATCTTTGAATAACTCCAACCACCTCATCTGTTTGAGATTAAGCTCTTTCTGACTAAACACATACTGAAGACTCTTGTGATCGCTGAACACATCCACATCAACACCGTAAAGATAGTGACGCCATATTTTCAACGTGAATACTACAACATCCAACTCTAGATCATGGGTTGTATAATTCTTCTTGTGAATCTTATGTTTTCTGGAGGCATAAGCTATAACTTTTCCATTCTGCATTAACACACAACCCAGTCTAACTCTAGACGCATCACAATATACCACAAAACCTGGTGTACCCTCTGGTAAGGTCAATACTGGGCAGTAGTCAACCACTTTTTCAATTCCTGAAAGCTTTTCTCACAAGCTTCAGACCATTGAAACTTAACTGTTTTATGAGGAAATAGATGAAATCCCTTCGACGAACCTTCTATAATAGCTAGCCAATCCCAAGAAACTCCTAATGTTAGTTGGAGACGTGGGCCTAAGTCAGATTTGTATTGACTTTATCTTTTGAGTGTTAACTCGAATCCCATCACCGGAAACAATATGGCCTAAGAATTCCACATACTCATGCAAGAATTCACACTTAGAGAATTTAGCATACAACTCTCTATCCTTGAGAGTTTGATGGACTATTCTGAGATGACTAGCATGATCTTCCTCATTCCTAGAATAGATTAGAATGTCATCAATGAACATGGTAACAAACATATCTAAATAAGGCTTGAATACTCTGTTCATAAGTTCCATGAATATCGTAGGAGCATTAGTCAAACCAAAGAGCATAACTAGGAACTCATAATGACCATAGTGGGTCCTGAATGCTGTCTTGGGAACGTCACTTTCTCTTACTCTCAACTGATGATAGCCAGATTTGAGGTATATCTTTGAAAAACAAGTGGCACCCTGAAGTTGATAGAAAAATCATCAATCCTTAAAAGTGGATACTTATTCTTTATAGTACCCTTGTTTAATTGGTGGTAATCAGTACACGTCCGATGAGAACCATCTTTCTTCCTTACAAATAAGACCGGAGCACCCCAAGGTGAGACACTTGGTCGAAAAAACCTTTCTCAAGAAGATCTTTCAACTCTGTTGAAGCCATTATATATGGTGGAATAGAGATAGGACGAGTATCGAGATGAATATCTATACCGAAGTCTACTTCTCTCTCAGGAAGGACTCCAGGAAAATCGTCTAGAAAGACTTATGGAAACTCACTAACAACTGGAAATGATTGAATATGTGGTGTCTCAACACTAGAGTCATTAACTCAGACTAAGTGATAGATGCACCCCTTGGAAACTAACTTTCTAGCCTTAAGGTAAGAAATAAAATGACCCTTAGGCAGTGTTGAACTACTAATCCACTAAATAACTGGCTCATTAGGAAACTGGAACTTAGCAACTCGAGTTCTACAATCAACAGAGGCATAACAAGTATGAAGCCAGTTCCTACCTAAAGTGACTTCAAAATCTACCATATCTAACTCAACTAAGTCAGCCATGGTGTCCTTGTGATTGACAGAAATGGTACAATCACGATAAACTCTCTCGGATAGAATGGACTCACCAACAGGTGTAGAAACACTGAAGGGCTCAAGAAGTTGCTCAAGAAGGATATTAAAATTCATAGCAACATAAGAAGTCACAAAAGATAGATTCGCTCTTGGATCTAGCAAAGCATAACATCAAAAGTAAAGACTTCGATCATACTAGTGACAACATCTGGAGAATTCTCTTGCTCTTGGCAACTAGTGATAGTATATAGGCGATTTACCCCTTCACCAATCCCTGAAATAGCTCCTCTAGGTGCAACTCTGTCTAGTGGAACAACTGAAGAAGATTGGGCTCTATTACCCCTATCTCCACCGCTCTGCCTGTTCTTAGGGCACTCTTTCATGAAGTGACCCTCTTGACCACACTTGAAGCAACTAGTGGAGCCATCGCGACATGTTCCTGGGTGGTTCCTACCACACTTAGCACATTTAGGAGTCCAATTACCTCCTTGTACCACACTACCTTGAGACTGTGTAGGTTTATCTTTGAATATTTTGTGAATTCTGATTATTGAACTCACCTATGTTCCTTGGTGCAGGTGCACTAGCAGATGATGAAGCAGGTCCGTTTTGCTTTTGTTGGAATGATGACCGGTTTGCATTACTATTCTGCTGTCCGAACTCATTTCCTGTAGTCTTAGCTTTCTTGTTTCGAAAATCCTTCCTATCTCTCAGCTTATCCTCCTCAACCTGCTGCATACGGATCATAAGTCTTGTTATGTCTATGTCTCTTATCAACATAGCTGCCTTACCGACGAGACAACCTAGATACAAAAAACTCATCCTGCTCCTCATATCAACAACCATCTCCGGAGCATAACGGGAAAGTTGGGTGAACTTAAGGCTATACTCATGCACATATAGATTCTGCTTAAGAGTGAGGAATTCTCTGACCTTTGCCTCTCTTAGCTCACGGGTAAAGAAACGTTTCATGAAGGTACTCTCGAACATAGCCCAACTCATAATCGGTGCCCCCTCAGCTCTACCTTTTTTCCATTGGTCAAACCAGATTCTAGCAACACCCTTCAGTTGGTATGCAACTAGTTCCACTCGCTCGGCATCAGCGACATGCATAACCTAAAACACTTTCTACAACTCTTCCACAAAGTTTTCTGGATCCTCAGTGACACTTGAACCAGTGAAGTTTGGAGGATTCATCCTTAAGAACTCACAGATCCTAGAAGTATTAGCCACTTCCTCTCGATTCCCTCTTTGGTGCCCAACTTTGTTGGTCACAACTTGGCTTAACATATAGCTGGATAGCTTCATGGAACTCAACATTAGTGACCTCTCCTTGGGGTTTCACTTCTGGTGCATTAGGTATCCCTTGTTCCTCGACATTCCTCCTAGAAGGACGACCTCTGAAAACTCTTCGTGGAGGCATGATCTGAAAGATACGTGCAAGCACGAGTTAGAAAGAAACTTTTATAGAGATGAACTCTATCGCACGAAATGAGTATGAAAGAAGTGAGATATTTCCTAAATGTCGCAGCCTCCTAATTATAGATGTGACACGCTTCACACCGATAACTAGGATTCTACAGACACTATTTCATAGACACCCTAGGACTCTTGAACTTTGTGCTCTGATACCTAGTTTTTCATGCCCCGTGCCTACACCATGGACGCGACTGACACTCGAGAACCATTACTGGCCCTAAGCGAACTCTTGGCCTAGAAATCTTAGAGAAAGAGTTACTCAGCATAAATTGTACTTAAATACAATCTTAAAATGCACTGTCTAAATAGATAAACTTAGAATGTTTTAGAAATAAACATTCAACTAGCCAAAGGGGCAACTCAAGTCTTAACATAAACAAATGAAGATTAAAAGACTCATGAGCTAATAATGTCTAAATATCTATGAAGCCTCTACTAACTGAGATGGACATCGGGAAAGACCCACGACATCCTAACAAGCTAAAATGATAAAACAAAATAAAGGGATCCTCTAGAAGCAAGCATGCTCACCAACAACTCTGAAACTCAACTGGATCAACAAAGCGCTGGATGTTTATCTCAGTTACCTGTATCTGCATCATGAAAGATGCAGGCCAAATGACGTTACTATATGAAATATATGAGCATGTGAGGGGAAATCTAAATAAGACATAAGTTTGAACTGGAACTAAAACAAACACTTACCTCGTCTCAACTCAACTCATTTCAATATAAAGTTGTAAAGAAAGATGCAGTATAAAGAAAAGCTTTAAACAGTAAATAACAACTCAGTCTATTGAAAGACACAATAATAACCTAGTTTTGTATATGAAAATACAAGTACCTTTATGGGAGATTCTCTTAACTCACAACCATCACTATGAGCTATGTGATGATACATCGTCTCGCCCACGCTACCAGAATTGTCATATACCTTGCCAGGGTATAGAACTCCTCAACTAAGTGGATCCACTAAGCTATGCTTAAAAGCAATAACGAATCATCTAAAAAGTATGATCATGTCTACCTTCGTTGGCTACATGGTTTATGGAAACTTGAGTTATCTGAACTCGTCCCCATATCGGTGCTCAATACTACTCCCAAAATGTAACTATCTCATATGTTTAATAACATAACTTTTTTTGTGGTTTGAGAGTAGTACTCAAAAAGTCTTTCTTTCAAAAGATATGGTACTCGAAATTGCTCATGAAAACTCTTTTGGAAATCGGTGTTTCCTCTCATCTTAAATGTGAAAACATTTACTGTTGGGATTATTTAGTTCCCATATATCATTTTAAAGAAATGAACTCAGCTCTACTCTTTCTCAAACTCAATGCTTAAGTCTTAAAACAAGTTTAAAACAATTGTAAAAGAAGTTTTGAAAAGACTCGAAGCACTCTCAAGGCTTGACTCTTAGCTCTACGTTGAATTTGAATTTATGGATTCAAGGTTATGATTCATATTTATGGATGATTTCTAGATGTTTAGAAGTCGTTTAGAATAGTTAGATTCAATAGGAAGTGTTAGTACATATTAGAAGGACTCAGACGGGCTATACGACGGAAATGGGTGGGGGCAGGTGACCTTGGCTCATTGTTGGCGCTGGGCGCCAGCCCCTAAAGTATAGAGACCTTATACTAGTGCACTGCTGATGCGCCACGCCAGCCCTGCTCGCGCATCAGTGGCGCGCAACCCCCATCCAAGTCCAATCCGCCGAACTTTTCTTCTCGTTCTATGACCTTAATTCGACTAGATTCGATTCTTTTTCTAAATTTCTCTTTAGATTCAGTTACCCAATACATGTACACAAAAATCTACTCAGAAACAACTCATAAAATTGATACGATTATCTCAAGAACTCATCAATCTCATCCTAATTTAGGAACGAAAGCAAATTCAAGAACACTAATCAAGAACATCAAACCTTCAATCTTTTAGGATGAAAATTTCACTAAAACTAGCATGATTGGCGCGTGGGTGACGGACCCAACTCTATATGAACTCGACGAAATCTTGGCCTTTCTCTTCTTTTCTCCTATTTTCTCTTCTTGAACTCTTTTCTAAAACCCTAGCGTGAATTATGATGGTGTAAACCGAACCAAATCAGTTTAGACCCCTAATTAATTACTAAAAATGAATTAAATCTGATTGGGTAAGGAAAAGACCAAAATACCCCTCTTAAATCCAGGTAGCTTCCTTAACTGGACAACCTGACTTTAAACGGGCATATCTCCATCATACAAGCTCAAAAATTAGCAAACTCGATTGCCTTGGAAAGAGGATTCCAAGACCTTTCATTTGATATCTTATGGCCCACCTAACTAATCTTGTGCGGAAAGTTATGGTCATTTGAAGTTGACCTAAAAACTCATAACTTAAGCATAACTTACAACATTTTAGATTTTGCTATTTCCAATTTGGTTTCTTTCTAATTCTAGTTCTTTCAAATATCGAGGTTTTACACTTTAAATGATTTAACTCTTTTATTTCTTTACATTCAGCTTGAGTACATTGTTATCTATTGCAGTCATTTCTTTTAGTTATTTTTAATTCAACTATATTACATACTCATACATTTAATGTATTGATGTCATTCAACCTGCATCTTTTAATGATGCAGATATGGGTTCTTAGGATCCTCAACAAGATTCTGTTTAGATCATTTCATCCACTGGTCAGCTTTTGAGTACGACCTCCTTGCTTCCGGAGGACTCCAGTTTTGTGAGTTATTAGTAATAGTTTTTGAGCAGTCGTGGGTCTTGTCCAAATACTCATCTTTATACAGTAGAGGCTTCATAAATAGATCATTTTGGAGAGTCTTTGAGTTTCATATGTTTTATTTAAAACTAATGTTTCAGACTTAGTATATTTAGAGATATTTGAGATTTATTATACTGTTTTTTTACATGTTTCTTTTAATTTGATGCTTATGTATGCTTGATTTAGTCTTCCTCTTATAGTCAGTCAAGATGAGGGTTCGCTTGAGGGCCAGCAATGGTTCTCGAGTGTCGGCCACATCCAAGGTGTAGGCTCTAGTCGTGACAGTATACCATATTAAAAATTCTCATGTAACCAACATCAGCTTGTGAAGTTTCATAGTTCAAATTTCAAGCAATCTTTTATAGTTAATAACACTTCATAGTTCAAACTTCAAACAACCTCCCCCATCCCTAAGTTGAACCAATAAAAAAGTTTAGATGTCATTTTCCCTGCTTGTCAATCATCCTTCTTATTTCTGAACACTAGTTGCCTCACTTCAATTTCATGCTTTTGTTTACTTCTCTATTTTTTGTTCTTGTCTTCAGATAAGTTGAAAAAAAAGAATTCATTACGCACAAATGAAGTTGATAAGGAGGCAGGCTCCGACCAAATTGCAACCAAGACTTTTATATTTCGTGATTTAGCAACTGTAACAAAAAAATTTCCGAGGTGATTATCTTCTTGGATAAGGAGGCTTTAGTAGAGCTTACTAAGGGTGATCAAGTCCAACCAGGTCGATTCTCATCAACTCTTTTTGCTTTTTGCTAATAATGGAATGTAACAAACAAACCAATAGTTTTGTTTGCCTCTAATCTACCAGATTCTGTTGCACTCACTATTCTCTAAATAATGTTGTTGCGTAATCTTTAAAGTGAAATTAGGTCTGGTGAAACAAAGCTTCTTTGGGTCTTTTTTAAGAAAAGAATGAAATGTGGGAAAAGGGTGAAACTAGGGCTCTTAGAACGTCTATGTGGAGGTGGGTGCGGGTGAGCATGCACATGTGGAGGTCTATGTGGCATATTAATACACACATGGGATGCCACATGCTCTTCCATTAAACAGAAGGGTAAGTCTGGTCCAATAGTAAGATAGAAAAGGTACTTTTGAGCCAAAAGATAGGTTAAGGGTAAATTTAATCTATTTAGAAGAGTTGAAAGGTAGTTTTGACCCTTTTTCGTAATATTTAAGTTGTAAAATTAAAGTACACTATGAGGTAAGTTAATTTGTAAATTATTTTTGGTGCAACCTACATTCATGATTGAAATACTATGATGAATAATAATTTTAAGGACAAAAACTTTTCATAATTGAATTATTTGTTTATATGCAAATTTACTATAGATTACTATTTATTATAATTTTAGCATTTTACAAGCTTCTTTTGATTCAACGCACTTGCTAATAATTGGCACCACATTAACACGTGCAATGCTCGTTCATAGAAACTAAATATATATATATATATATATATATTAATATTTTTTTGTGATTTTTTTGAATATATTAATATTTTTCAACAAAAATCATTTATAACGTAATAATATTTAAATATAAAATCCAAAAACTCAAACTAATTTCCAATCCTAGTCTCAGCTAAGTCATTTTCACTTTAGCTGTTTTTTCCTATTGGTTTTGACTATTAATTTTTTCTGAAAAAGGACAATGGGTGCTTTAAATCAAATTGAATAAACTTATCAATGCATCTCTTCATTTTCCGAAAAAGGAGAATGGAAGAATAATTTATATACCAATAGGAGATCTCTCTTTTTTTTCCACAAAATTTTAGTGTCACAGAAACACAACATCAATACATGAGAGTTCACCAGATGAGTATGCAAACACAGATAACTGAGAAATATTCAGACATAAAACATGTTTAGTTTCCAGATTAGGGGAGTTAATGATAATTCCAGTAATTTGCTATCTTAATTACATAACATTTGTCTGGGGATTTACTTTGACGCTACAAAATGGGAGTACTTCCATTCTTGTGCAGGTTGGCTTACCATTCTTGATTTTTCCTCTACTCTTTCACCGACCCAACTGTACTTGCTTCAATTGAGATGGCGAATCAATCACGTCCCCAAATATTTTGGGAAGTTCGATTTTCTCTTCTAGAGCTCACTGAATTATTTTCTCTCTCGCTGTTTTGGGGGAAAAAAGCAGAAACCCCACCAATAGGAGATCTCTATTTTTTTATTTTGTTTTTATTATTTGTACAAGATAATTATTTTTCCTAAAAAGCAATTGATCAAAAATGTAAAAGTGTCATTATTTTTTCTTTTAAAAAATATAATAATTTGAAAATCATTCATAAAAAAATCAAAGAGTACTTAAAGTTCTGTAAAATTTCATCCACATAACAAGCTTCGTCAAAAATTTAAAGGGGTCTAGTCACTTACAAGTTCTTGATCAAAAGCTCTAGAAAGAATCTAAAAAAAATGAATCATTATAAATTGTGTCTAGTAGGTTTGCTCTTTCCATTCTCTACCGTTCTTACAGTCGCTCCTCATTCTGTCAAAGAAAAAAAAATTGAGAAAAAAAAATGAATGAAAAAAGTTATTTTTTCAATTCCTTTTATGAATTTAATAAAAAGAGAATCAAAACAAAGAAAAGAGTTGAAAAATTCAATCTTCGAAGAATAAATTTTTTTAATTTATTTATTAAGAACTCACCTGATTTTAGATTTGTTGATTATAAACCTGAAAGAAACAGATACTTGAAAGTATTCAGAGTATCAACAACACTGCAGTTGAAAGCGGCAAAAAGGTAGTAGATTTTGAAAAAGACAAATAGATTTTATACTCTATTGAGATTCTTGTTGACCATCCAATATTTTATACTTAGTGACATATTGATTTGTATTTATGTGACATAAGAGCCTATAAATGAGAAAACACTAATTATAAAACAAATATTTTTTTTCAAAATTTGAGTTGAAAAAGTATAATTAATGGCAGAGATTTCATCAATGACGCTATATATTTTAGTGAATTTTCATTTATCAGTCCGTCCAACATGTCATCACAACCATTTGTCATGCATTTTTTTTAATGTTATATATCTGAAATATTTAATATTTTCACTTATAGAGTAGTGCTTTTTATGTCATTTGTAAGTATACTTTTTTCTTTGCATGTGTATCACACGTGTATATCAAGTAGTAAAATACATCATTTTATATAAGGCGGAATGACTTGGGAGACCCTTGTACTTAGATCTGTTTGTAAGTTGGACCCTTATACTTACGACTTTGCCCATTGAATTCTTAAACTCACTGATTTCTCATTTTAGAAATCTCGACGAAATATGTTGATTTCTATTGTCATTTTTAACCCTAGTACTTTTTTTGCCACTTTCAACTCCTTTGTTATTGATGCTCTCAATACTTTAAGGGATCGTTTGGTAGAAACATTGATAATACAGGGATTAGTAATGCCGTGATTATTTTTTCTCAAGTGTTTGGTTCATTATTTCCCACCTAATTTTGTGTGTGGTTTAAGACTCTACAAGAAGCCTATTTCCAATTATACCCTTGAATTTTTATGTGATTTTTTTTATTTTATATATATCATTATGACATATTTTCATGTTCATTCCATTGGTGAGCTTCAGTGCATTCCATTGGCCAATATTTCTCATCACATTATCCTCTCAAATATGACTATTTCGAGAAATGAATTGTTATAGTCCCCAATACTTGTATTGGATGGTTTTGACATTATTTAAGTGATACATCACCCGTCCCAATTAAATGTCAAATTTGCAGAAACAACAAACTTCTTCACCCCTCCCAACTTTCCAACGACACTTCCTCTTCTATCATGTTAGCATTTTCTTGGCTCTCTTGAAGCCACCTTAAGCACAACATTTTAAGTTATATCGTAATATGTATAAATTTGCAAGCCTATCACTATGGAATAATTTTAGATATGCGATGTTTGGAAATATGGGTGAAACTCATCCATTTTTTGTCCGAACTTGAGGCAAAATACCTGAAATACAAATATATAAAACTTCAGACATTTTCTTTGCTAATCTATCATAGATAATTCAAATAGACAACATTTACTTTAAAATTAAACAAGACAGGTAGTCATAGGCCACATGAGAAATTCACCTCTTATGATATTTCCTACTTCAGGCAGACAACTAGACATGCTGAATAATAACAGACATTTGCTTCCTCTTGCTGGTGAAGTCAAAAAGATTAGAATTTAGTATTCCTTGAAGTAAATGAAATGCGATTCTTGGGAGTAAATTTTGGAGGTTTGAGACTTGATCTTACTTTTCAATTGAATTTTGAAAAGAAGGGTATCTTTCTCTTGATTGAGTTCTTTTGAAAAACTCAACCAAATTCTCTTGCTGCAACAAGAAATGATACTTCATCTGGAGACTTTGATTCATAATTAAGGCCTCGAGTCTCCTCAGTTTGCTCGAGAACAACAGCATAACAAATTGCAAGTATCCTATAGAAAAGCAAAATGACATTTGTATTTGGTTCTTCCATCCAACATTCCTTTATAAGGCAGCTATCCTCTGCCTTATAAAGGATTTGCAGTACAACAGCATAACAAATTGCAAGTATCCTATAGAAAAGCAAAATGACATCTGTATTTGGTTCTTCCATCCAACATTCCTTTATAAGGCAGCTATCCTCTGCCTTATAAAGGATTTGCAGTCCTCTTCATTACCACTCGGCCATATCTCTGACAACTTCTTTGCAGCTGCCAGTTCTACGTCACTAGCACGTGTTCCATACTGAAGACCAACAATAGAGCATTTCAGGAAGTCTATTCGATTGCATGTCAAAGTGCCAATTTTGTCCGAGAGGATTATATCTAGTTATCAACCTGCCCCAGCTCCTCATTTAAGTTTAAAGTACGAGCTTGAGCAAAAGTCCCTATCTCATCATCATACATACTGATACATTGATTTATAAATGATACATGTTGGAATTTTACGACATCAATAAGGAATTAAATAACCATACAAGATAAGTTCAATGAGCAAATTCAGAAGGCCAGACAACTCATCAGGCTTGCTTAGATTAGTTGAATTACTGGTATTGTCAAAAGGTTGCAAATACCACCATTTTGGCATGACGAATTTTATATTTAATTCAAAACCAATGGAACTAACACATGATATCAAAAGAAGGCAAAAAAGGGAAGGAGGCTGGAAACCAAATCACATGGTCCAAGACCAAACTAACATATTTCCATGCTTTAACTCCAATCATTCACATTTCAATATGTACAGAGAAAAGGAGAAGTGAGAATCAAGTACATCAATTGACCAAAGCAATCCAAATAAGCACATTTACATACATCATTTCAGTGTATCACAAGTGACACCACATTCAAGTATTTCCATAGATTCTAGTTACACAAAAGCTATTACCTTCGTGTCCATCTTACGCCAACCATTTCAATATAGGACATAACAGAGGTAGCAAAAAGTAACACTGCAATCAAACCTTTGAAGGTCTTCATTTAAGAAAAAATAGCAAAATGGACTCTCCACTTATCTTGAAGTCTATAGTACTTTAAAGTTTATCATTGATGATCATAAACATCATAGTTTGACGCTCAAGTTCACCCATGTGCATAAATAATTCCATCTTTTTGACATCATCACAAAGAACCATTGTTGCTTTGATGTGTTGCTCTGTGGAGTAAAACTCAAATATGGGAGATTCAATGATGGAATAAATTTGATCACGAAGATCAGATTTGTTGCGATTTCCAATCTTCTCAATCAAGGCACCCATTCATTTGTCTTGACTGTCAGTAACAAAATTTATAACCTCCACCATACCCTTAAGAAATGTCTCAGAATCACTCTGCGAAATCGTTTTACTTTTCTTGCAATTCTCCTTTTCATTGACATTAGATGATATTTTGGTATACTCACCTTGTTTATTGGTTTGTTGAGATTCAGCTTATTCGGGTTCAAATGCGTCAGCATTTTCATTTCGAGATGCTCCAGGAAATGCAGCAGCTCCAGTAACATTTTCAGTTTCTCCCGAAGTCATATTAGGTCTATGACTAGAACTAGCTTCTTCATCGCCCTCAATATCAATAGGAAATCCCAAACTCATGTTGTTAAACAGTCCTGAAGATCGACTCCTTTGAATTTCCTCAACAGCATCTAACGGTCCTTTTGCAAACTCTCCTATTGCTCTATCCCTGTCAAAAAATTCCTCCCAATCCACAAACGTCGGCCATTTTTTGGTATCATTTTTGGCATTTGGATCAACCTAGAAAATAATCATAAAAGAAAATGCATGTGGCATCAGGCAGATAGTATAAAAAAATTATAATACCTTTTATAAAGTATTAATTACCTTTAGAAAGTCATCCCAAAATTTGGGATCATCAACTATCTTAGCTCCACTTCGACTCTTTAGCATGGCTATACTCGCATAACATTTCTTCCAATATCTTGATTTAGATAAGACATGTGGTTCACCTTACAATCCGCTGTAGGATGATGTTTGCATAAATAACATTCTAGCTCTTTTAGGTATCCCGGCCTAAAGGTTCCATTATCACTTCTCCAACCATTAATACATAACTCCTTCAATCCATCTATAAGAGTCCATTCTTCTACTGCAGTCCATGTCCTTCGGGTCGAAGAAGTTGAATTTCCTGATCTTTTTGACGTGTGTGAAGATGTTTGACTTCTCATTTTGACTTTATATTCTTGTAGAATAGATTTTTTTTTTAAAAAAAAACAGAAAGAGATTGTAATAATAGTGCACATATTTAATAGTTGAACAAATCTATAACCATGTCATGAGGTAAGAATTGATTCTGGAAACACTTGATATAAAAAATAAAATGTAGGAGAAACTAATCTATTTATAAAGTGGTTGGCTGTCCAGATTATTAGCTTAAAAACTTTTGCATTAAACAGGTGGTCATCCAAACATCCACAAGTGAGATTATGTCGAGAAACTGGCTAGCTTCATGACAACAACATATCTAATGTAGCCTTTTCGAAAGCATATACATTTCAGTCAAAAGGACTTCGTATTTTCTTTCTTCTCAAAAAATATTCCTGCGACATATCTACCTTGTGTGTTAGGAAGCTTTATTATTGTTAAATCCATCAACATTTGATCAAAACTAACTAAAGTATGCTTTCTTTTCCCAAAAGTCCAAAAGAAAAGAGAGTGAACTAAAAACAAAAGAAACATCTGGAACGAAATTACCCGATATAACTAAACAGAAAATAAAGACAGTACCACGAAAGAGTACAATACATCAGAAAAGGTTGAAGTATGTGCGCATTTTGGGTCGCTAAAGAGTTAAAGACGTACGGTGCATAGAAGTAACCATTTTTTATTAAACTCTTCCTGCATAAGTTTTAGTAGTCGTAGTTCTTCAAGAAAGCATAATTAACACATATTAAGAAAATCACAAATTTCATAATAACCTATTCTAAAAGTTTCAAGTACAAAAAGGAATCAAGACTCCCAATTAACTAGTGTAAGATCACTAGTTCACTGAAGCACAAGAGCTATTCTAACTTCTGATAAAATGTTCACCTTAAAAGCCCAAACTAGCTATTCTAATCACAGAAAAAGGTATAATGTGCCATCACTAATTAGATCTTGCATTCCACATTAATTGAGATAACTCATCCCTCCAAGTGGTCCACTCTTCAGACGATTCAACAACATCAATATGTTCAGGTTGATTCTCCACTTGTTCTTCCATATCTAGGTCTAACGGATCAACATCCATCTCTCTACGGATAAAATTGTGAATCAAACAACAAGCACTTATAATTTTGTTATGAACTTTAATAGAGTACCACAAAGAGCTCCTAAGAATTCCCCAACGCCCTTTCAATAACATTACGAGCCCTAGCATGCTTCATATTAAAATGTTCTTCTCGACATCAAGGTGGGGGTTGTCACCTTTCCAATCCCATAACCAATATCTATACCCTTTGTAGGGTGAAAGAAATCCTTTTCCATTTATTATATATATATATATATATATATATATATATATATAAAGAGAACCCTAGGCCTACCTACATGGCACCACCACAAATCAGAATTCCCTTTTAATTTATTTATTTCCAAAACTAGCCTTACTCTTTCATGAAAATATGTGACTTTTATGAAAAGTTGCGACTTTTATGAAAAATTGTGACTTTTATGAAGAGTTGCATCTTTTATGAACACTTGTGACTTTTATGAAAGGTTGTGACCTTTTTGAAGGGTTGTAACTTTTCCAAAGAGTTGTGACATTTTCAATAAGGCACAATAAGCATTTGTTCACACTACTCTTTATTGTCTATAAATATAGGGATTTCCTCTCATTTTAAAACAACAAAAATTTTGAACTTCTTCTTCTTCCGCACAAAGAAATAGATAACTACACAATAAATTAATTGTTCATATTCAATATGAAGTATGTACAGATTCTCAAGTTTACTGCAAGTTGTAAGTACTTTTCTTGAAGTAATAAATTATGTTTTCTCAACACTGTGATTGGAATAGAAGTGTAGTTTCAAATTGAACTTCATCACTCTAGTATGTTGATTTTAAAAAAACACATAAAAAACCTGAATAGTTTTGTGTAATATTTTTCTCTTTCAATTATATATAATAAGTTGAATTGTTTTCCAATATGATACATTCTCGCTTTAATTTTCCATTTTATTAATTACTTATGATACATTTAAATGGGAACTTTAAAATTAGAATATTTGTTCACCTTTTTCAGCCTTTTAAAATTTATTTATCCCTTCACCAATGATTATTTATTTATTAGAAAATTTATTATCTCAGGTTGATGTTCATTTGATTCCCCAAAAATATCAAATAGTAACACTTCCCGAAAACAAAAGGATAAACTATATAATTAAATTAAAGATGATTGATTGAAGGATAAATGATAAGATGTTATTATTATTATTTTTCTTTACATTATTAATGTTTGTTACTACGTAATCTTGTATGTAAGATAATATAGTGTTTTAATTTTAATGACTGATAGATTTTAAGTATTATTTTAAAAATTTTGTGATATTAAATTCCCGCGTGATGCACGGGAAATTTTACTAGTTACCTATAATATTAACATAATATTTAGTTACTTTTCTATTCTTTTCATGTACAATTACCTTTTCAAAAAATAAAATACATCATTCTTCTTGTGTTTTAATATGAATACATAAGCATATATACATGGCATACCCTCAGGAATTTTTAAACCATTGTGTCGCACTATAGCATCTCGTAATACAAAATCATCAGCAGTTAATCCTTCCCAACCAGGTAACACATCAGTAAAATTGAGATTTCTATCACAAACTTTCAATATATTAGTAGCTATATTTGTTAGGGTATATACTATTAATCATGAGTTTAGAAATAGTATTCTAACAATTTTCAAGATTAAATATCCTAGTAGGAGATTTTTAGGGTATATACTATTAACCATGCATTTAGATATAGTACATTATAACAATCGTGATGGTTAAAAGTCTAAGTGGGAGATTGTCGGGATATATATTATCCATGTGTTTAGACATAGAATTTATTGTTAGAATAATTATTTATTCATTTTTAATAGTTCATATATTCGTTTATGGTGTCTTTTTACTTATATAGTAGATGATTTAGTGCGTAGAGTTGTAACTTATACACATAGGATTAAATCATCGGTTCTTACAAGTATAAAGTTTTTTGTTCACAATCTAAGATGGGAATTGGACATGTCATCGGTACGATTGTAGCACAAGATTATATGTAGTTTATCTTGATTATGGGAATGGTATAGTTCCAACTTCTTGTGCTAGTGCATTTTGTATGTATTGAACGGGACCGAGTAGAGATAGTTGCTTTAGACTAACTCACAAAATTATTTTCTCTAAACTACTTAATGTACTTATATTCTTAATCTTGATATAACTATTACGATTTGTATATGTTAATTATTGTTTTGATTTATTAAAAGGTGAGATTCTAAGATGGGTCAATATGCTTGGTAGATTGGATGATAATAATATATATTGGTGAAATAATAAGTTAGTTGACAGAATCCATGTCTTGATATAGAGATTGATGATATGTCTTTTTGAGAAGCTTACAAGTTTTTGTCGTGTCAAACCTTGCAAGTGGATTTATGAATCCGACACATGAAATAAGTTAAGCAGTGCTATAATGGAAATTGATCATTGAATTAAATTTGTTAGTAATTTTATTTATTGATTTGTATCTGTAATCTTAACATGGGGAATTGCATATGTGTTTAATGGAGAATTTTGAAATATAAATAGAGGAGTACATTTATAAATTTCTAGTGGAATGATTTGTAATTTATTATGGTAAGAATAATTCAAATTAATTATTTCAAATTATTTCCATAATAAGAAGTCTTAGTAATTAATTATGTGGTTCCTACCGCTTCCATATTTAACTATAACTCAGAATCTATTCTAAGGGGAAAAGAGAGAAGTATGTATTGTCTCTATTCTAAGGAAATGGAGAAGTATGTGTCTTTTTATATTCTAAGGAAAGGGAGAAGTACATGTTTTTTTCTATCTAAGGGAAAACTAAGTGTTTCTTCTCCTCTTTGGACTAGGAAGAAATCTCTATAAATAGGGATTCTTCTAACCCTTGAAGGTGAATAAGTGATAGCATCCATGTCAGCCTACTTGCACTAAAGTTGACGGGCTTCAATACAAAATCAAGAATATGTTTATCACGAAAGAGATGACCAAGTTCAAGCCCCAAAAAAAGAAGATTGGGCCACACGAATCCCAATAAGAGTCCAAAAAGCTGAACGCTTCAAGTCAAAAGTTCCTATATTAAAAGTTCCCTAGTTTAAAGTTTTCTAAGTTTAAAATGTTTCCTAGTTTAAAGTTTTCCTGATTTCCTAGTTTAAAGTTTCCTAGTTTAAAAGTTACCTAGTTTAAAGTTTTCCTAGCTTAAAGTTTCCATAAAAGTAGGATTTAAATCCCATTCTATTTGGGATAGGTTTTGCCTATATATAGGGGTTGATTTTATTATTTTGAACAGACATGATTAATATTATTTGAGAGGTTTCTCTTCGTACACCTTTGTATGTGGTGACTATGGATTTATCTTACAACCTTATAAGAACGATTATTTAAGAAGTAAGATTAATTCTTAATTTGATTTCTTTGGTTTCTATTCGTAAATTAAAGAAGGTGATTAGTCTTATACTAATTGTTGTCTCTGATTTCTTCCTAATACGGGTCTAGATCACTTTTAATTCAATTTATTGAATTGACTCTATTAGTATCAAAATTAGACTTATTCTGCTATCTTTGAATACTAAGATCAATTCGGGTTCTTAGCACTTTATCTTGAAATTGGGAATTTTATTCTTGAATTTCTCATATCTTTCAATTTCCGTGTTTAATCTTTATAATTTCGCTTCCGCATTATTTTCTTGTTTATTCTGGTAACCCAATTCTTATCAAGTGGTATCAGAGTGGTTCTCAAGGTTCCGTTCTTGATAATCTTGGGAGTTTAAAATAAAAAACTTTTTGTAGTTGCTTAAAAGTTAAGCTACAAAGCCAAAAAACTAAACGAAAATTATTTTTTTTTAAAAGAAGAGAAATTTAATTGCTTGAGGATCAAAGTATTTTAAAGAAACTCCAGATTTTTTTTGACTCTTGATTTTCTATGTCAAAAAAGGAAAATCAAGAAGAGGGGAAATTTGATATTTTTTTTCTGGTCATGCAAATTGGTCTTTTTCTTGTCACATCAATTCAAATTCGTCTGGATATTGATAAAAAAGTTTCTTTCTACATCATACTTCTAAAAGGTTGTTACTAATGGGGTTTATATATAAATCCTGAAGGATCCACCCAAAGGTAGTAATTTGAGTGAAAAAAGTTGAGAGAGTGAGATCAATAGAGAGAGAAAAAGCCAAACTGAGAGGTATTTGTTTCTTTAATATTTTTGAGATGTCTCAAACAAGTAAGGAAATTGAAGCTGAAACTCAAAATGACAGCAACTGTGTTGATGTGTTGATCAAATGATTGGAGGAGAAGAATGTCGCTAATTTAAGGAGAGAAACTGCTTTTCATACAAGGTGTGTGATAAATGGTAATATTTGCTCTATGATTATTGATAGTGAAAGTGGTACT
This sequence comes from Solanum acaule, assembly GCA_036250505.1. Taxonomy (NCBI): domain Eukaryota; kingdom Viridiplantae; phylum Streptophyta; class Magnoliopsida; order Solanales; family Solanaceae; genus Solanum; species Solanum acaule. Next base: position 13,661 of record JAJOOR010007416.1, on the reverse strand, counting down.
AATGTGGTAAGTTCATATGTTGTGGAGAATTTGAAACTTACATACATTAAGTACACTACTCCTTAAAAGTGGCGATAGTTGAATGATTTTAATGAGATTAAGGTGACTAAGCAATGCATGATTTCTTTCTCCATAGGAAGATATTCTAATAATGTTCTTTGTGATGTCATTCCAATGCAAGATTGTCATATCATGCTTGGGCAGCCATGGCAATTTAATAGGAATGCAATTCATGATAGAAGAAAGAATAGAGTTTCTCTTGAGCTAAACAAAATAAAATATACACTTGCACCTTTAACTCTATCCCAAGTTTATGAAGATCAAAAACGCGTGAAAGAAGCAATGAAGAAATTTGAGAGAGAAAAAAGTGAGAGGAGAAAGGGAGTTCATTCTGACATTCCAAGAAAGGAAAAAGGAGAGCTTGTGTTGTGTGAAGAGAATGGGATGTCAATTGAGAAAAAAAGTGAGAATGAGAGAAAAGAAAAGAGAGATGACCATGAGAGCAAAAAAGAAAAGGATGATAGTGTTGTCGAGAGAGAAAAAACAAGAGAGTTTGAGTGAGGTTATTTCTTATTCTAACTCTAGTATTCCTACTTCTTCTTCTAGTTGTTTTGACTCTCTTGTAGATACTCATGGGAAAGTATGCAATGAAAAATCAAAGTCATTAGATGAACTTAATTCTAAAGTGGTTGATACCAAGTCCAATTGAGAAACTGTATGTTGATGAGAACGATAAAGGTAAAGAGAATTATTTTGGATATGTCCAAGATAAGGCGAATAACAAAACGTCAACAAGGCAATTGTGGATCTAACACCAATGAGAAAGGAAAAACGAGGTGATGTTATTCATTTGCTACATAAGACCAAGTATGGTATGTACAATTGGTTCATTCACATTTTTTGTATTCCTAAAATACATAATGTCTTCTTGGAGGTAATTAACTACACTCTTAATTCTGATGTTGGTGACTTCATTGATTTTGAGGATGATGATATTTTGATGTATAATAAGTCACTAACTTCAATCGACAAGCTCAATAAAAGTAATTTGAGATCTTTTCAATATGAGCATGACATAGTTGTTTGTGGATTTCCACTTGTTGAAAAGAGGTGTGATGTTTGTGCGTGGAAGATTGTGAATGAGTTAGTTGATTCTTCTCTTATTCAAGTGGTTTTGTGTGATAACTTGTTGGAATATGATTCTTTATATGTAATGAGTCATAATTCTTCTAATGTTGGTTATTGTGAGTTGACAAGGGTGTTTGCTACTAGTGATGATGAGGTACATGATTATGAGCACTTCAATGCTTATTTGTATATAATGTATATTGAAGAACGGGTGACTAGTATTTATGTGGAAGAATCTTTGGGAGGTATAACTGAAGACGCTTGGCTATATCAAAAAAGTGTTCAATTTGATAGTAATTTTATATTGTCTTTGTCATACCCATTGGAGAACATTATTGATAGAGGTAAATTGAAGTTGCATGTATCATTCGCAATGACATCTAAACAAGGAGTTTGTTGTGTTTTTATAAGTAGGAGAATTTTCTATTGGGATGATGATGTTCACATGCTTTATAAGGGTGTATTTATACATGCCAGGATTAATTGGGTTAAGTGGAATGGATGTTGTTTGCTAATGCATGTCATCTTGATTTTAAGTGATTTAAATTCGAAGACGAATTGTTTTCAAGAAAAGGGGAATGATAGCATCCATGTCAGCCTACTTGTACTAAGGTTGACGGGCTTCAATACAAAATCAAGAATATGTTTACCACGAAAGAGGTGCCCAAATTCAAGCCCAAAAGAAAGAAGATTGGGCCAAACGAACCCCAATAAAAGAGTCCAAAAGATGAACGCTTAAAGTCAAAAGTTCCTATATTAAAAATTCCCTAGTTTAAAAAGTTTCCTAGTTTACAGTTTTCCTGTTTTCCTGTTTTCCTAGTTTAATGTTTCCTAATTTAAAAGTTATCTAGTTTAAAGTTTTCCTAGTTTAAAGTTTCCATAAAAGTAGGATTTAAATCATATTCTATTTGGGATAGGTTTTCCCTATATATAGGGGTTGATTTTATTATTTTGAACAGACATGATTAATATTATTTGAGAGGTTTCTCTTCTTTACACCTTTGTGTGTGGTGACTATGATTTTATCTTACAACCTTATAAGAACGATTCTTTAAGAAGTAAGATTAATTCTTAATTTGATATATTTGGTTTCTATTCGTAAATTAAAGAAGGTGATTAGTCTTATACTAATTGTTGTCTCTTATTTCATCGTAATAGTGGTCTAGATCACTTTTGATCTAAGTTCTTGAATTGACTCTATTAGTATCATAATTAGTCTTAATTTGCTAACTTTGAATACTAAGATCAATTAGGGTTCTTAGCACTTTATCTTGAAATTGGAAATTTTATTCTTGAATTTCTCATATCTTTCAATTTGCGTCTTTAATCTTTATAATTTCACTTTCGCATTATTTTCTTGTTTTTTCTGGTAACCCGATTCTTATCAATAAGTTTTCTATACAATACTTGCCCACCCAATTATTGAGAAAGTTCAGAAGTGAACTTGGGATCACTGTAGAAGATCGCAGAAGTGACGTCCAGTTTGTGGACTAGCTTGTTGATTCGTTTGAAGGTTCTAGCTTGTGGATTTGATTGAAGGTATCTGATCACGCTTCAAAAGGTAATCCTTGAATTAAATTTCAGAAAGTTTATGTGATTCAGAATGATTCTATATTTTCTAGCATAAACTATGTGTTGTCTATTATTCATGTAAGTAGTAGATTCTGGTATGCTTCCGTTGTGTATATAGTTTTCCAACAATTGGTCACAGATTCATGCTTACATCATTATAGATAACTAAAGTATATATCATGAGAATTTCTTTCGCAAGAAATGTGAAAAGTTTATGAAGTGTTAGTGGCAATTTTGGTTTCGAAATAGCTTTACAAATTCATAAAACTCACAAGTTTTGATTGGTATATCATTGAAAATAAATACCAAAAAGGAAACGATGGCGGTGGCCTATTTTTCTTAATTTGTTTTCTGTGAAAAGAAAATCAAGTGTCCAATTCCTTGTTCATGTAAGATGTGGCAATGAGAAAAAAATTTCCAACTATTGATTGAAACCACGTTGTTAGCAGAAGTTCTCCTTGATTCTTGGAATCATGTTGGACTTCCACTATTATAAATTAAAAAATAATAAAACAAAACGAAAGTGGGAAAATTTATCCTTACCTGGCAGTAAGCAATTGACGTGCCTGGTGGAAAAGTATAAACTTTCTTGTCACATTACAAGTTTTATTGATATTGTTAATTTTTTGTCTTGTTAGCTATAAATTTTTTGTGGTCCATTGAAATTATTAGTTTGTCTGGTTGCCTAGTTTGATGCTCCAATTAGAGCTAATTGGAATTGGCTTGATTTTATTCTACAAAATTTTTAATTATATGAGCATATTATTTCTCCTTTTCATGTAAATATATTAACACATATAGATATTAAGAATTTTATAATTAATAAATGGTTACTATTATATGGTTAATTTATTTGGAATTATTCGTAATTCTTAATATTCTGAACACTCTATCATATTCACCTTCATTCTTTTGAAATGTAAAGCTTAAAATTGGAGTTTTCACATCGTTAAAAGTCAAGTACTTGAACTTGTCCAGTACTCTTTCAATATAATGAGATTGAGGTAATGTGTCACGACCCAAGCCTACACCCTGGACGTGGCCTTGACTCGAGAATCATTGTTGGCCGCCATGCGAACACTTATCCTGGATGACTACAAGCGGAAGACTAACTCAAGCATAAATAAGCATCAAATTGAAAAAAAATGTTTAAAAACATTTTATTGAATCTCAAAACTTCACTGAATATACTGAGTATGAAACATAAATAAAATAAAATATTTGAAACGGAAAGACTCTCCAAAACGGTCTATCTATGAAGCCTCTACTGTATAAAGATGTATAAAGATGAGTGTCAAGACAAGACCCACGACTGCTTAAAAACTATTACTAATAACTCACAAAACTAAAGTCCTCCGAAAGCAAGGAGGTCGTACTTAAAACCTGACGAGTGGATGAAGTGATCTCAAAAGAATCTTATTGAGGATCTTAAGAACCTATATTTGTATTATAAAAAGATGCAGGTCGAATGACATCACTACATTGAATGTACAAGTATGTAGTATAACTGAATAACAAATAACTGAAAGAAAGGACTGTAATAGATAAAACATAAACTCAACTTAATGTAAAGGATTAAAGGAATAAAATCATTTAAAACTTTACAAAAATACTTACTCATCTCTGAACCTCAACATAATAAGTGATATGATAAAAAAAAATACACTTTTAACTCTATTTGGGAGATTCTCTAGCCGACAACCATCACTATGAGCTACGTGATAATACAACGTCTCGCCCACGCTGCCAGAACTATCTTATACCTTTCTGGGGTATAGAACTTCTCAACTAAGTGGATCCACCAAGCTATGCTTAAAAGCAATAGGAAATGATCTAAAAAGTATGATCTTTTACCCATGTTGGCATACATGGTTTAAGAGGATTTTGAGTTGTCTGAACTCATCCTCATATTGGTGCTCAATAGTACTCCCAATAATATATATAACTCATGCTCATATGTTTAAAAATATAACTCTTTCTCTGGTTTGAGATAATTTCTTAAACTACCCTCTTAAAAGAGGTAACTGCTCTTGAAATATCTTTTGAACTCATAACTCATTTAGAAATCTCAATTTCTCTTTTATCAATGTAAAAATTGATAACTCTGGGAATACATAGTCCCCTTATACTCTTGCTCAATTCATACTTGAAAACTCTTTCTAAAAAACACAACAAAATCATATTTTTATATGATCATTGATGACTCTGAAAGTCATACTGCATAAATATTGATGATATATCTGGATACCATACTGCTCATACATTGATGGTATACTCGATTGTCATACTATTAGAACCTCTTTTCTCAAAATTCATATTTACTTTCTCAAAACTCAGTTTAAAGACGCAAGTGTTGGCTTTAAAAGCTTTTCAAAATTTATAACTCAAAATAGGATTCATGCTGAAATATAGAAATGAACAAATCAACTCAAGGATCTTAATAATAATATAGAAACTCAATAATTAGGAATAGAATTTTTAAAAGAAACATAAACTCAAGAACTCAAAATCAACTTATCTCAAGAATACTCAAATCTAGGGAAAAAATCCTAAATTACTCTTTTACTGATTTGAAAGTAGATGTAGGGCATGAGGACGACTAATCCAACACTATGATAGCCTTACATGCCTAGAAGAACAAGGTTCTTGAAGAATCTTGAAAAAGAACTTGATTAGAAGCCTTGAAACCTTAGCTTGAAGGAGGACAATCAAGAAAACCTTTCTTGAGATTCTTGAATTAGTTTCTTGAAATCTCTATGACCAAGAATTATGATTTTCAGTAGTGATTCATAATTGTATGGAGGAATTTGATTTGGAAAGAATGAAATTCTTGGAGAAGGACTTACTTGGAAGAAGAATCTTGAATTGAAGTCTTCTACTTTGATTTTTCCTTAGGGTTTTGGGTTAGGGTTTGAGAGAGAAGAAAGTGATGGATTAAGAGATGAAAATATGATTGTTTTGGGTCTTTAATTAGCCAATAAATTCATTTAGGGTTTTCTTAGAGGTAAAAAGATAAAAATAACTCTTTTTAATGTTTTTTCGTCGGCTAATTCGTCACTGCACTATACCAGATTACTAAAATGGTCATAAATTTTTACTTAAAATTTGGATTGACGTGATATGGGTGGCGTTGGAAAGAGGGTTCAAATACCTTTAATTTGATAGGTGATGGGCCACGTAACTCTTTATATTCTAAGAGATATGGTCGTTTGAAGTTGATCCAAAGAGAATCTTACATCAAAACTTAATCGGTATGGAAACTTTAACTCAACTTTGTGCTAGGTGTTTCTAATGACCTTAATTGATATCCAAAATCATTCCCACACTAAAGAATTTACCTTTATACACATGGGCAATTTAAGAATCACCTGATATGACCCTACAAGTAAATGAATAATGATTCGAGTCTTAAGGATTCAAGGTTATGATTCATGTTTATTGATGATATCATGATGTTTAGACGTACCTTAAAGTGTAGAAAGCAACTAAAAAACATAGGTATGTTTCAAGGGAAATCAAACAGAAAGAAGTGGGAAAGGGTATAGGACCTGGCGACCCTGTGTACTGGGTGGCGCCAGGTGCCAGACCTCAAACTACAGAAGCTGGGTTGGGGCGCTCTGAGTGGCACTGTACTCCAAAGCCTAACCTACAGATTCTGATTTGGGACGCTCTGAGTGGCGTGGCTCCCCACCCCCATTCCCCAGAATTTTGACGATTTTTCTTGCTCGTTTACTTGGAAATTTTTGGGGTGTTACATAATGCTAGTCCTTGAGAAGTTTTGAGAATCCTAATCCCTAAGATAAAATCAGCAACTCCTAAGTCCTTCATATCGAACTTGTTAGACAACATGCACTTAGTAGCATTTATATTGTCAATATCTTTACTCATTATTAACATGTCATCAACATACATGCAAACAATGACATCATGATTCAGAATGTTTTTAAGGTAAACACATTTATCGCACTCGTTAATCTTGAATCCATTTGCCAACATTCTTGTTTGAGCCCATAAAGTGACTTACCAAGTCTGCACACTTTCTTTTCTTTATCAGGATGTACAAAACCCTCAGGTTGTTCCATGTAAATTTCTTTCTCCAACTCTCCATTTAAGAAGGCTGTCTTAACATCCATTTGATGGATTTTAAGATCATGCACGACCGCTAGTGCAATTAACATCCTAATAGATGTTATCCTCGTTACTAGAGAGTATGTATCAAAGTAATCCAAACCTTTCGTTTGTCTTTATCCTTTGATTACAGGTCTAGCCTTATATTTTTCACTAGTCCCATCGCCTTTCATTTTCCTTTAAAGATCCATTTTGATCCTAGAGGTTTATTTCCTGGAAGAAGATAAGCCAATTCTCAAGTATGGTTATTCAAAATTGATTCGATCTCACTATTGACTGCTTATTTACAAAAGGTTGACTCAGAAGAAGACATCCATGCTTTAAATATTTGAGGCTCATTTTCAAGCAGGAATGCCACAAAATCTGGTCTAGAATAAGTGGATTTTTGTTGACGATTACCACACCTAGGATCCTCGTTAGGTGGTGTATTTTTCGTTGATTCTTCCTGTGGTCGTTTAGATCTTTCACTTGTCGACTCACATTCGGTTTTGTATGGATAAATGTGTTCAAAGAACTCAACATTATCTGACTCAATTACCGTATTAACATGAATTCCATGATTATCATATTTGTGAACCAAAAACTGATAGGCTTACTATTCACATCATATCCAATAAATACATAATCCACTGTTTTAGGTCAAATTTTCACCATCTTGGTAAAGGAACTTGTACCTTGGCTAAACACCTCCACACTTTGAAATATTTTAAGCTGGGTTTCCTTCCTTTCCATAACTCATATGGTATCGATTGTGTTTTGCTATGGGGTACCCTACAGAGTATCTTGTTAATCGTAAGGATAACTTCCCCCCACAAGCTTCGCAGTGAACCAGAACATATTAACTAGACATTCATCATTTTCTTTAATGTTTTGTTCTTTCGTTGCGTCATCGTATTCGATTGTGGTGTGTAGGGTGTAGTAGTTTGATGAATAATACCATATTCGAAACATATCTCTGTAAAAGGAGATTTGTATTCTCCACCCCTATCACTCCGAATCATTTTTATCTTTCGATTTAATTGATTCTCCGCTTCATTCTTGTATTTCTTAAGTGCATAAATTGTTTCATCCTTACTAATAAGAAAATATACATAACAATATCGAGTGCAATTGTCAATAAAAGTTATAAAGTACTTTTTCCCACCGTGAGATGGTATTGACTTCATATCACATATATCTATGTGAATTAAGTCTAAAGGATTCCTGTCAACAAACTTATAAGAATGTTTAACAAACTTACATTCAACACAAATTTCATATTTCGATTTATCACACTTGAAGTTAGGTAATACTTTTAAAGTAATCAGTTTTCGCAAGGCTTTGTAATTTACATGTCCCAAACGGGCAAGCCATAATTCATTTGACTCCAATAAGTAAACAGAAGTAGAATTCTTATTAATATTGTCAATAACCATTACATTTAGTTTGAAAAGGCCCTTTAGTGAGGTAGCTCTTTCCTAAATACATCTCCTTCTTACTTATTACAGCTGTGTCACTAACTAGGACACAGTTAAACCCATTTTTAACGTGCCATAGAAACTAGATTCTTCCTAATAGTAGGAATTTGCAAAACGTTTTCCAAAGTCAACACCTTGCGGATGTCATTTTCAACATTATTTTCCAAGTTCCTACAATCCTCGTTGTTGTTGTGTTCCCCATGAACAAATCTTTATCAAACTTAGCAGGAGTATACATTGAAAAGGCTTCTTTTGCAGAGCAAACATGTCGAGTGGCACATGAGTCAAAAAACCACTGCTTGGGATTGCCAACTAAGTTTCACTCCAAGATCATTGCATAGAGGTCATCTGTGTCTTCCATCTTCTCCACAATGTTCACTTGACTTTTACCTTTGTCCTTGTCCTTTTTTGGAGCACGATAGTCAGAAGACTTCTTACTAGCTTTACCACAATTGTAACAGTTTCCCTTGAATTTCGTCTTGGCCTGCTCTGAATTCTGTTCCTTGGACTTCTTTCTCTTCTTGCCTTTGGTGGGAGCTTCTGCAACAGTATTAGCTCCCATAATTGTCGAGTTCCCACAAGACTTCTTTTCGGCGCTCTTTTTATCTTCCTCAATCTTGAGCCGAATCACAAGATCTTCAATCTTCATTTCCTTGCATTTGTTCTTTAAATAATTCTTGAAGTTGTTCCACGAAAGAGGTTACTTCTCAATCATTGCAGCCACTTGAAAAGCTTCATTAACTACCATGTCCTTAGGAATCAGATCGTAGAAAATAAGTTGAAGCTACTGTACTTGTGATACAACAATTTTGCTATATGTCATCTTATAATTTAAAAACTTTGCGACCACAAAACTTTTTCAAGCATGCATCTTCGGTTTAATATTTCTTCTCAAGTGCATTCCACAATTCTTTTAAAGTTGTCAATGCACTGAAAACATCATATAATTCATCCTCTAAAGCACTTAAAATGTAGCCCTTACATAGGAAGTCTGTCTGTTTCCATGCTTCAATAATCATGAATATTTCTTTGTCTGACATTTAAGCAGCAGGTAATGGAGTTTCTTCATTAGTAAATTTCTGCAAACCAAGAGTGGTAAGCTAGAAAAATACCTATTGTTGCCATCCTTTGAAATTCATATCAGAGAATTTTCCCGATTTCTTTGTTGGTGGTACATCAGTTCAGATTGGTGCAGCAACAGCAACTTGTAACATTCCGGAAAATTTGTAGACTAAACTAGAGCTTAAATGTGAGGATTAACGTCAAGGGAAAAGGTTAGAATCAGGAAAGGATGGCAAGATCAAAAAGAGTTGTTAAAGGCAGTCACCTTTGGTGTAGGCACTGCCCCACCTACCACTCCCATCACCATGACTCGTGGTTAAGACAACGACTCGTGGGGGGGCTTGTGGAGAGGTAGGCAGTAGCCTTGCCAAATCTTCCAAAAACACCCTTCCCTCTTCACTAGCCACTTCACGGCTCATGGTCATGACCATGGCTCGTAGGAGGGAGTTGGTGATGTGAGGGGTGAGAGAAGTGGCTTAGCCACTGCCTCAAGGTCCACGAGAGGGACCACGGTTCGTGGATTGCTCCACGGCTCGTGGTGCCCCTCGTGAAATTGCCTTGGGCACGTAGGCTAAAAGGCATAGAAGCCTAGCCACTGCCTCAAGTCCACGAGACGGACCACGGCTTGTGGGGGTCCTCGTGGAACCTAGGAAACTCACTGTAAGTGAGGGTTATTTTGGGTATTTTCCTTTTTGAGCCCTATCAAAGTGAGGTCATTTTATATTATTTTTATAAAACTATATAAGTCTTTTAAATTCAAAATATACCCAATTACTTCATATTTTCCAAAGCACCCAAATATTTTCCCTGAAGTTCATCTTCGACAAAATTTCTCTCTCTAGAAAACTCTAAGAAAGAAGAGGAAAGTGAAAGCTAGGGTTGAAGGATCCTCCTCTTCCACTCAAATTCCTAGGGTTTCTTCATTAAGGTATGGTAGTCCTTCATCCGTGGATAGTTTTCATCCATGGAGTCCCTCCAAACTCAATTTCAAAAATAGTAATTTCCCCAAAAGTTAGGGTTTTACTCTAAGTCATGGATTCCTTTTCAAAAACGTTTCTGTTGGTTTAATTACTTGTTATTATGATTGAATTGATGAATTATTATAGTTTTATGGTGAAATCTCCCAAGAATCCATGAAACCCCCATATTCCCAATTTGTGACTTTGGGATGTGGGTGAATTGTAGAAAGAAGAGTATTACTTATAGAAATAATAGTAATTGAATCATGTTATCATTCATGTCTAATGTAGTAAATCTAGATATGTTGATTGAATGTGATCTATGGTCCTTGAAGGGCAAAGCATGAGAATTATGAATGTTTATGAGGTTTATGTATATGCATTTAGATCACTTTTAGAGTAAAGTGAATATGATTATGATCTAATTGTTGTGTTGATAGGATGATTATCCTCATGTACACACTTTCGGTTGAATATGATATGATGTGAAAGGTTTGTCACATGTAGTGATTCTAAGGTTGGAGGACTAGTCTCACCTCTTGAATCTATGAGCTATAGTATGAATTATGTTGGATTGAGTGTCAAGATACTCTTCCATGAATATGCACTTAAGTCAAGACTTAATATGTAATCTATGAGAATTAATGTTGAGCACCGAGTGGATATGAATATGAGATGGAAGCTTATACGATAGTTGAGTCCGGCTGCCCAATGAAAGCTTCTACACTAGTTGATTCCGGCTTTCCAAATGGGTTCCTTCTACCTTACTTGAGTCCCGATTCCCAAAGTATGTATCTCATGAGATGGAAACCTTATACCTTAGTTGAGTCCGGGTTTCTAGAAGCAATCTCCTTATCCCATAAACTATGTGCCCACATAGGTCTTTAGCTAGTGGATCCACCTAAGCTAAGAGTATGATTCTACCTTAGGCAGGTAGGACAACCCATTTTTGGTGTGGGGTAGACACCAGATTCCATGGTAAACTCATATGGTCTATGTCAGTTAAGGTTAATCTCCCACAATGATAATATGAACAAGAATAAGAGTTATGAACTATGGTTACTCAAGAAGCTTTCCTTAGTGTAGGTAGGATTAAGGGATCTTATTCATGCATTGCACAAGGATGCTTGTGGGTATTTATGGTATGTTTCCATTATGATATGATGATCTATATGTTGAATATGATTATGACTTATGATTTTACGCTGATCTTCATGATGAATCTTAAACTTGGTAAAGTGCATGCTTTTTAACTAAATTGTCCCTTTTAGCATGTTTTCAAGGTTTTTATGCATGGCTGTCATACTTAGTGCAATTTTTGTACTAACTCATATTTTTTACATTTTTTTCCAAAGTGTAGGTTCCGGTCCTTAAGGCGATCTTCTTTTGGTTCAGGATTGGATTAACTATTCTCCTAGCTTGTGGTGAGTCCTCGTGATTCGAGGACATATGAGTCATTTGTAGTTTCTTTGTAGTATTTCATTTTCGGATTATGTTGAAAGGGCTATGATACTATTCTTGATTCAAAGATTGTATTAGATGGCTAATTGAGACAAGTCTAGACCTCCGCTTGCTTTTACAAAAGACTTCTATTGTATGGATAAAGTTTTTTTTTTTAAATCTGCATCCTTTCTTTTATCTTATGTTATGATATGCTAAGGGCTTGTATGAGACCCCTTGGGGGTCAAGTATGTTGTGTTACATATAGATGGTAATCCTGGGTCGTGACACCACCGAAGTCGCAGCACTGTCAATTGCCATTTCTGATAAACAAAAATCGATACAACTGATTTAGTAAGCAATAATTTAAATTGCAAACTTAATAGGAGTATTAAAGCACTAAGATATTTGTCTCCACCATAAATACAAATTAACAAATAAAAATAATTTCCTTAAGATTGTTATGCAATCTGTATTCTAAACCAATACTATTGATAACAAAACTTTGCAGAAACAATAAATTCCAAATTTTAAATAACGTAGTGAAGAACATAAATTAATTTAAAAAATCTAATGACTGTAAAATGTACCATAATCTGTAACAATCGTGTGAAACGAAAAGAAAAGAAAATCGAGCCCATTGAATGCACAGTGTCTCCTTAAGAAAATTATTTCCCTCTAGTATTCTAGGTTTGAATTGGAATATATCCTCCCAGGATAGAACGATTTTATTCACCCGTGTATTGATGCCCAAATTAATGGTGACAACGAGCCACTCAACGATAGTAAAGTACATGAATAATGAATTTGTGCAGAAGAAGTTCAAAAATTTCGTCAGTGAAAGTCTGAGAACTCACATGTATTTATAGCCAAGAAGCACTGGTTTCGAAAGGTTGTAACCTTTCAGAAACCACACAACCATTCATGGAAGTTTAGAACCTTGAAAACGGTCATGGTTGTTCCTGAAAGCTACAACCTTTCAGAACAGTCATCTCCCACGGTGGGAAAATCAAATAAAACGGGAAAGACATTTTACACACGGGTCGCATAGATCCGAGTTAGGTCGGGTCGTTTCGGCAAATTATTTAAATAGTTAAATAAATAATTCAGTGTAACACCCCATATCCTAGAAAACCAAAATGCAGACTTTTCAAAAGTTGCAGGTGCAACCCACGGACCGTAGGGTTACCCACGGTCCGCTCTAGGGGTCCGTAGGTGGCAACCCGCAACCCTCCCCAAAATCAGCCTAAAAATTATTCTAAGTGTCAACCCACGGCCGGACCCATGGACCGTGGATCAGACCCCTCAACAGCACCTCCAAGAACCCCGTCGATGGTTGACCAGCACGGACCGTTGGTCCATCCACAGTCCGTCAGTCAGTCCCGTCGGTGGCCCCGACAGCTTTTAAGTCAGGGGTCATTTGGTCTTTTTCCTATGCGTTGGACCCTAAACTACGTCGTTCCTAAACTATGTAGTTTTGCTCAGTTTAAGCCTATTAACTTAATTAGAATCTACCCTAGTCAATTCATTCTCCAAGAAATCGATCACACTAAAGAAAAAGAGGAGAAAAAGTCGAGAAGCCCTAGTTCTAGAATGCAACAGGTTTTTATCCGTTTCAGCCTCGAAATCGAAAGATTTCTCCGCAAATTCTTAACCAGGTATGTGGAATTTCACTAGTGGGTTCCTTTCACCTATTAGGTCCCTAGATTTCAGTTAGAATCTTGATTCCCTTAATATTATCTAGATGTCACGACCCAGGAGCACCCCCAAGTCGTAACAAGGCGTACTCGACCCCGAAGGGGTCTTATACGAGCCACATAGTCATTCATTGCATTCAATAATGAAAATAGTGCGGAAATAAAAAAAAACTTATTTACATCCACACATTTAAACTTCTTAAAACAACTTTAAAAAC